>PVJA010021612.1:0-35266 GCA_004027025.1 Myocastor coypus | reverse complement strand
TCTTCTTCTTCTTCTTCTTCTTCTTCTTCTTCTTCTTCTTCTTCTTCTTCTTCTTCTTCTTCTTCTTTCCTCTGTCTTTTTGAGACAAGGTCTCAGTATGTGGTTCAGGCTGGCCTTGAACTCACTTTTGTAGCCCAGGCTGGTT
Organism: Myocastor coypus; assembly: GCA_004027025.1. Lineage (NCBI taxonomy): Eukaryota > Metazoa > Chordata > Mammalia > Rodentia > Myocastoridae > Myocastor > Myocastor coypus. The sequence continues at coordinate 35,121 of PVJA010021612.1, read as the reverse complement.
TCTGAACTCACACTGATCCTCCTGCCTCAGCCTCCCAAGTGCTGGGATTACAGGCGTGTGCTACCACTCCCAGCTTGGGAATGACTTCTAAAAAACTGAGCTTTCTTAACCTCATGAAGCTGCCCTTGAAAATGTACTGCCTTCAGACGCTGGGCTGTATCTCCCCATGGCATCTTGATTTAACTCAATCTTGTCTTTTATTTCTTTGGTTTTTCCCTTTTTCTTCCTCTTTAGTTATTATGAATAACGTTGTATTGAAATTCTGGCAGAAAATGCTTTCCGGCACATTTCTGATAATTTTCCAAGGGTGAGTTCTCAGAAGTGAGTTATGTGATTAAAGGAGAGGACCTGGCCTCGCGCTGTCTTGCTAAATGTCTTTCCTGGAATTCACTCAAGGGAACTGCATGGCGGCGTCTTTTAAAGAAAGATCAATTAGGTTAAGAAAAAGATGGTACCTTGCTTTAACTTCCACTGCTGCTTACAAGTAGGGATAAAGACTTTATTTTATTTTTGTTTGTGTGTTTTGAAACAAGATTTTAACACAGCTTTGTACTATGTAGCTGGAGCTGCCTGACCCTCTGGGAGCTCCTCCGCCTGCGCCGTCTGGGTGCTGAGATCAGGGGCGTTCGCCACCACACCAGGCAGGAGCAGCATTATGGAACCACCTCATGATTTACACCTTTTACTGCCTTTTTTGTTAAAGAAAAGAGTTCAAGATGTATTGGTACGAGGTCACCTATCTTAGATTATGGCTGCATTATTCTCTAAGTTGCAAATGTTTTCCCCTGCAGCTTGCCATTTTTTACTGTTTATTTAAAATTTTTAGACATAGCGAGATATAAAGCTCTGCCTCAGCAAGTCGGTTTTTCTTTTCTTTTGTAACAGGCTTTCTCGCTTACAGCAGCATTTTTGATCCATCTTTTAGAAAACCACTTAGTAGCCCATGCTGGAAAGGCTGAGGGTCTCGGAACCGGATCTGACCGGTTGCTTCTCTGCGCGAAGCTTTCACCTCTTGCAGGGCGGGGGCACTGCCTCCAGGTCCCCATTTCAGCATTGGCTGAGAGCAGAGGTCCCCCCCAGCTGTGCTCTGCGTGTCCCTCTCAGGCCCGGGCTCCCTTCTTCTAGGGCCCTTGTCCCGTGGTCCCGGGTTTTACCCACCCGGTTTTCTTCTTCTCCTGATGTGAATTGGGTCTTGCTGGCTGATACATGACCCCTGAGCTGCTGCTGGGCACTGACGGATGGACGGATGGATGCTTAGATTGACTTTTTCTCTTACTTCTTTCCTTTGCAGTTCTTTTCTGTTGTAATATCTGACTCTCCCAATGTGCTCTAAATTTGACTATGGAAAGAATCCTTTTGCCTCTTTAATGTGTGAATCCAGGACCATGGCTGCCACCCAGGGTGCATTTGGTAAATAATAATTGTTTATGGAAGTGCATAAGGGGCCCTCGTGTCAGTCAGGGATCCTCAGACACAGTTAAAGCATCGACCACAGAGAAAGACAAGCGTGGGTCACTCGTAGGGACTGGGTCACCTTGAAACGGTGGTGCTCAGTGAAATAGATCAGACGCAGAAGGTTACATGACACCTGGCTTCTCTTATAAGAGAACCAAAGCATAAATAATTCACAGGGCAAAGTCGGAGATAGATGACAGGAAGCAAGGAGATGGGTTCCGTGGAGGGGATGGGACCTGGGTCTGGGACAGCGGAGGAGGGGAGAGGAGACGGAGGCGAGAAGATGAAGACGTGATGTGTGTGTGTGTGTGTGTCCCGCGCACTCCTTATGTGCAGCAAACATGTACTAATGCAGAAGTAAAAATAAAGTACGAGGCCAGGGAGATAGCTCAGTAGGATAAGCCCCTGCCTGGCAAGCTCAAGGTCCTGAGCTCAGTCCCCGGTACTGCTAAAACAAAAACCAAAACAACAATACTGTTAAAACCAAAACCAAAACAACAATAACAACAACAACAACAACATAAAGTACAGACCACAAGTAAACAGAACACATTCTGGAGCCAGGTGGCCTGGGGCTGACTTTTGCTACTTCCCAGCTCTGAGGCCCTAGGACAGCGGCACCACCCTAGGGCTGGATCTTCCACTAGTTAATGGTGGCATCCTCTGTGCGGCTGGTGTGGGCAGTGAGTAGTGGGCACACAGCCTGTCAGGCGCTCAGGACTGTGGGCACACAGGTAGTGCTTGACTGGCGCGTGTGTGATGCCCCAGTGTCCATCCGTGTCCCCGCAGATCCCCTGCGCGCCCGTGGGTGCTCTTGAGGTATCAAAGGCCCTACAGAAGCTCTGTGATACAGAAGCCGGGAGTTGCAGTCAGATGGACCTAGGATCTGGGGTCGTAGCCGGAGGTGGTGGACGAGCCCTGACCGCCATGTGTGCTTGCTTTGGCTCCAGCCAAGCTGTGCGGTGTTGGTGGGCACAGGACTCACGACACTGGACAGGGTGGGAATGAGGCGGAAAACCATGAAGACGGGAATGGCCTGCACTGGGCAGCCCATGGGTGGGGGAGGGGCAGCCAGTGGGAGGCCCGCGAGGGTCCTGGGGCGCTCTCCATCTGTGACCTGGGTGGCTTCTGCTGAGCCAATGAATGGGTAAAGGTGGGTTTTGGGTCTTTTTTCTTTTTTTTTTTCAGAACCAGGGATTGAACCCAGCCCCTTGCACTTGTCAGGCAAGTGCTTATTCTACTGAGCTATCTCTCCGGCCCTGTAAAGGTGAATTTTGATGAATGAATGTGGACAAGAGCAAGGGAAGCACTTGGGGCTCAAAGGTGACACCGCTGGGCTCACACTGGGTGAGGTGAGATGGCGCCAGGGATGTCTCTGGGACTGGGTGGTGTGCTGCCGCTGAGAAGGATGTAGCGATGGTTTTGTCAGGGCTCTTTTTGCCTGTGACCTGGGCCAGTCTGCAGGTCCCCCATGTGGAGAAGACTGTCATATAGCCCAGGCTTCCATATCCTACTAGCTACAAGGGGACAAAGAAATGAAAATCACTGATTTAAAAAGATTCACACTGATGAGCGGGTTGTGATGGTGCACACCTGTCATTCCAGCACTCAGGAGGCTGAGGCAGGAGGATCGCCAGGAGTTTGAGGCTACTCTGGGCTACACAGTGAGTTCAAGACCAGCTTGAACTATGCAGCAAGAGCCTGTCTCAAACCAAACCCAAGCACACCAATGAAATAAAATAAACCTCAGTGATTACAACACATTGGCATCTTGGATCTAAGTGAATGAACTCACAATCTCCCTAGAACAGGGCTAGAATCATTGATGGCTCTGCTCCACCTGCTTTGGAGGTGTGTCAGTGGTTACAGCCACCTGGGATGAAAGTGGTAGTGAGGCTGCGGTTCCCACCTCACCTGCACCGTGAAGCCTTGGGTGGCCCAGAGAGGTTAATCTGCTCCTTGTATGAAAGGAGCCATGAGCTGCAATAGTACATCAAACTTTGCATCTGCACCGGCACCATGAAATATCAGCTTTATTAGTTCCATTCTTGAGCACATTGTGCAATAATTTGAAGCACATTGTGTAACCAAGGTACGAAAGATTTCAATATGCACATTTCCACATGATCTTGTTGGTTTCCCAACTCTGCGCAAAAGGCTGGGAAACAATGGAGCTGGCCGGGTGTTATTCCCTCAAACAACACCCCTATTATGCACTGTGCAAAGCCCACCGGGAGGCTGCTGGTATAGGAAATATATTATGGGCAATTATGCAATGTCTAAACTTCTTTAAGTTTATGCTTAGAAATCCAGGAAATGAAACCTCAGCAAATCGAGATTTTAATTAACCTTGACTGTGATCACAGTTAATTCTTTGGGTAAATAGGAGGACGACAGTAATTATTAGTTGTTTAACCAGAGGGAGAACAGTTAAAGGTTAATAAAGTTACAAATGAGCTTTCAGCTGTTCCTATTGTATGTTTAAAAAATTTCTACCCTATTTTAGGGACATTGTGACACCAAATGTTGTGAGCAAATGTGATCTCTCTCTCTCTCTCTTTTAGGTAATGAAGAAAGTGACCTTTTGGAGTTGTTTGGGGCAGAAAATGGTACTCTGTGTCATGCCCATCCTGTTGACACAATAAAAGATATTGAAAGTTTGTTCAAGAACAAAGCGAAGGAAAACAAAACAAAACAAAACAAAACAAAGTGGGCTGAACAGATAGCTCAGCAGGTTAAAGTCCTTGCTTAGTCAGATAGATGCAGGGACCAGGGTTCAATCCCCAGTATACTGTGCCAGCCTCCCCCCACCCCCATGCTGAGCCAGTGACTGAGACAGGGTGTGGTGGCGCATACCTATAATCCCAGTGCTTGGGAGGCTGAAAACAGGAGGATCACTATAAATCCAATCTGTGTAGTGAGACCCTGTAGATCCTGCACTAAATACACTAAAACAAAACAAGCAAACAAACAAACAAAAACTCGAGTGACTTCCACATTCTCCCTAATTGGGAATGTGACTTCTTAAATCACTGAGCTCCTTCTGGCTGACTCGGTGGCACACGCTAATCCCAGCAATCAAGAGGCTGGAGCATCACCAGGAGTTCGCGTCCACCCCACACTCCACAACAAGGCCCTGTCTCAAGCAGCCCAACCAAACAAAAGCACCTTCCACGGTCTTCCAGACACACTTGGGAAGACGTTAGGGAGGAATGTGGGTGGGCATTCCTATAACCTCACCAAAGGAGAGACAAACTTTCTGTTATTTTGCCTTTTTTTTTTTTTTTAAATTTTATTTATTATTATTTTTTTCTTGTTTCAGAACCTTTGTTTGTTTATTCACTCATTTTTATGGCCGGCTGAGCCTGCGCCCTGAGGTCAGGGCTGGCGCAGCATGTGGTGCTGGGGATCGAACCGCGGTCCCTGAAGCCGCCCAAGCTTCCCCAATCAGGCGCTTTAGACCACTGAGCCATCCCGCCAGGCCCTATTTTACCTTTTAATGTCCTTTTAGCAGTATGTGGATATATCGGAGTTAGAAGCAATGCAACACCCCATGTAATCCACCATAACATGGGATTTACCTGGCGTGGCTTTGACTCAGTGTTGAAATTTAGCACAGAGCAGCTCAGTGCTGTGGGTGCTGCTGCATTTTCTCCTGGCTCAGCTCTGCCCATTTCCCTCCCTCTCTCCCTCCTTCCCTCCCTCCCTCCCTCCCTCTTTTCCTTCCTTCCTTCCTTCCTTCCTTCCTTCCTTCCTTCCTTCCTTCCTTCCTGAATTTGCTCTCTATTAACTTTTCTCCTTCTCTTCCTCTTCCTCCTCTTCTTCCTGTAGTACTAGGGATCAAGCCAGGGTCTTTGCAAAGCTTCATCCCCAGCTTTAAAAAATTTTATTTTGAGACAGGGTCTCACTATGTTCTTAATTTGCCCAGGCTGGGTTTGAACCTTTGATTCTCTCACCTCAGCCTCCCTCAGTGTTGGGTGTGTGCTGGGACACATGGCTGCAAACCGAGTTTGACAGAGGGTGAATGACAGGCCCAAGATTGTGACACAGCTTAGAGGTACGGTGGGATGGAAGCAAGCTGGCAGATGGCCAGGCCCACAAGCCTCTGTTCCTACGCTCTGAGGAGCGCCTCTGTTTTGTTAATTTTAGAAAAGTTACGGTAATGGGGCTCATAAAAGTGTGCTTGTTACATAGCGGAGTTCTCATAGGCCCACTGAAAGTCAAACTGTCCTGCTTGTGACACTGCAGGTTGAACTTTTCAAAGTTATTGATGACAGCAAATAGCCCCTGTGGCACATGTACCCTGGGTTCAGCACCACTGCCTCAGGCTGACCTCACGTTGCCCGGAGTGGTCTGTGATACAGTTGTTTTCGTGTAAAAATCCTCCTAGACAAAGAGTCCTTGTGGCATCCCGCTCAGGTGCTCTCCCAGTAGTGAGAGCTCTCTGCTCTTGCTCTTGAATAAATGCTCTTGCTCTTGAACCCTGTCTCTGGAGAGTGTATTCTGGTCAACATGGCCACAACGGCGGTATACTTTCAGCACCATCTTTTACACTTTTTTTTTTAATTGAGACAAATCCAGGCTGGCCTTGAACTCACTGCATAGTCTGGGGTCATCTTCAACCTGTGGCAACCCTTTTGCTTTAGTTTCCCAGTGCATGGATTACAGGAGTGCACCCACCATGCCTAGCCAGCTTCCTTTTTTTTAAAAAAACTGAATGTAAGTGAGTCCTTTGTTATGTAACGTTAGCGTTGTTGGAAGATTGTGATATAAATCCTAACATGAAGCAACGAACACACAGCATGGGAAACGAAAAGATGCATGTGGCTGCAGACTGAGATTTGGATACACAGTAAACTTCAAAGGAGAAAGAGGAAGTGCCAAGTGGTTAGTAAATGGAACCAATTTTCAGTTATTCCAGTGTTGGGAAATTAGAGTTATCAGGGGTTCTTCTGAGGCAAGGGCTGTCAGCATGAGCAAAGTTGCACAGGCATGAGCGGATGTATTTAGCTCTTTAGTATCTGTAACCTTGGCTGCTTATGTCAAGTATTTTAAAAGCACACGTGATAACTATGTCTGTCTTAAATAGTTCTTGAGAAGGTTAAATGATATATATATATATATATATATATATATATATATATATATATATATACACAGTTCTTAGCAGGGCAAAGAACCCAATAATAACTCATGAATAAATGGTACTTCTTTGTAAATTTCCGAGTGCGCTGACTTTATTTGAATGCTATGTGAAGTCAGAGGAGACTTCAAAAAAGAGCTTGAGAAATATTAAGCATTCCTTCAACATCTGGGGCAGTGAATTGCTTCTCATATTCATAAGCTTTGATAATATATTACCAAGTAATGTGGGCCTCTTGTGAATTACAACTTCTTAATTAATTAACCTCATGGGTACTAATTACTACTAATTTATAGCTTATTTTGCATATACTTGAGAGAGACAAGATGGTGTGTCCTCTATTTGTGTCGACGCGTATACCTTCAGATTTTGTTCCAAATTACCTCTGTCCCTGCTCAGTCTGTCTTGCTCTTGATGCATAAGCTCTTCCCCTAGTAATCTGGAATAAACAGGAAGTCCTTTAGTAATCTGTCCTTGTGGCTGGCCTCTTGAGGCATCTTTCTGAGTCTTCTTCCCTTGCTCCACTGTCTGCCTGCAGTTGTCCTCCTGGGATTAGAGTCAAATGCCATCAATTGTGTCCTTGTGTCCCAGTCACTTTCCAGGTGATGGGACAAAATATCAGACACCCACCACCTAGGGACGGTTTTAATTTGACTCACAGTTTCGCAGCGTTCAGCCCATGGTTGGCTGCTCCAAAGCAGAAGCATCGTGGCAGAAGGGCCTGGTAGAGAAAAACTGCTTATCCTGTGGTGGCCAGGAAGCAGAGAGAGGAGGCAGGAGCCGGTGATAGGAGTGCGAGCTTCCAGGCCACACCCTGGCGCCCTCCTCCAGCAGGGCCACCCCAACGGCACATAGTTCCATGAGCTCATCCACAGGTGGCTCCATCAATGGGTGCAGCACCCTGTGATCCAATCATTCCATACACAGGGGACTTAGTGGGGAACGTTCTAGACTTAAAACATAACAATGTGACTGCCAGAAAATGTGGGTTTAAGTCTTTTTTTTTTTTGCCTTTTTGAGACAGGGTCTCATTATGCACTTCAGGCTGACCTTGAGCTCACTTTTATAGCCCAGGTTGGTCTCAAACTTGCACCAATCTGCCTGCCTCAGCCTCCCAAGTGCTGGGGTTACAGGCATGCATCACCATGCCCAGACTTGGGTTAAAGTCTTGGTCCTGTTAGCATTGAGCATTTAGGTCACAGAGGCTATGTTCTCCTTTCCTGAGCCTTAGTTTTGCCTGTGAGGAAAGTAGGCTGCATGTTCTTTCTGTTTCCAGGTTGGAGTCTGTTAGGGTTTGTGTCTAGTTGTCCCCCTAAACCCTCATCCAGTCATGGAGTGGTGATTTCTAGAGTCTGAGATTAACTCATGATCCACTGAGATTATGGGTTGTAGTACTTCTGGGATCATGGGTGTGAGTACTTCCCTTAACCTGGCATGGGTAGTCTGAATGTTACGTAAGAAAGACAGAGAGATAGACTTCCTCTCTGTAGCCATTGTTGCTGTTACTCCTCCATTTTGCTTTCCTGCTCTTTGCTGCCGCCATGAAAGGATGCTCTCTGCCCTGTGCCACTCTGCCTTGGAGCCAGCTGAGTATGGACTGAAACTTCTGGCTTTCTCTTCTTTATTGCTATTTGTACTCAGCCTGTGACAGGTTCATGTACAAATCATATGCCGGTTGAGCTAAATAAATCTTTCCTTCCTTCATTTTGGGTGTCAGGTAATTGTCCCAGCAATGAGAGAAGAGTACCTGAGATGAAGGCTTTCAAGGACTCCATGTTCACCTGAGTGGCTCTGCTCCTCTTGGCTTAAAAGAGGTTGCAATGTTGGAAACAGCAAAACCTGGTCTTGAACAGTGTGGGAAGATAGCAGCCTCTCTCCTGATTTTTTTCCACAGGACGAGGGGCACAGAGAGGAGGAACATGATGCTGGCAGGGACATGTGTGCGATGGCTCAGGCCAGAATGACACTGCCTTCATCCTTCCCCTGTGGCAAATGAAGTAGAGGAGTCAACCTCAGGTGCAGCACGCCACTGCCCTGCATGCTGTAATTAATGCCATAGACTGTAACTACAACTGTGCCTGTCTTCTAAAATAGCAACAGGGGGGTCCGGCAGGATGGCTCAGTGGTGCCATAAAAGTAAATAAACAAACAAAGAAAAGTTCTGAAACAAGAAAATAAAATAAAATAAAAAATTCTTAAAACAGCAACAGGGATTTTATAGGGAGGCAGGTGTGAAGGTAATGCACCAGGTGCCAAGGGCTGCCCCGAAGGCAGTTGTTAACTGTGGCTGCAGTCCATGAATCCTTTTAAGACTTGTGACTCTGGTGTGCTGTGGGAGCGATTTCACTCAGGAGTGAGTTCTGAACCCAGAATAGCCGTCTGTGCTCCTGGCATATCTCCCATTGTGTTTCAACTTGATGACATCTGCCTGAGCATCCTTTGGGGTGAGAAGAACATCTGAAGCCAGAGACAGAGGGCAGCTGGGTATCCCTGGGCTGGGGGTCATTGTCTGTCTACAGCGAGTTGGAAGGGGATGGAAAAGGCTGAGTAGGCTGCTTACCCCTCGAGCTGTGACGCTGGTTTCCTCCTGTCCTTGGTCTAGAAAAGACACTGTCAGCTTTCCTGGTTCTCACAGCTTTGAGCTTGTGCTGGGAACAGGTATTGGGAGTTCTCAGGCTTCATAATTGAGTGAGCTGAGGAACCACAGTGAGCCGTGTGGCTCTGGCAGGTGGCCAGCTCTGCCCATCACCTGGGAGCACCACAGCGGCTGCCACAGCCAGGCAGAAGCTGTTTCCTCAGGACTCTGCTTCCTGCTGCGACAACGTGTGCTTCGAGCACATTTATTTCAGTGGTGCCTTAGCTGCTCTGCCTGTAATGTTGCTGGCTGTTTTGATGCATCCGTGTGGCTCCTACCTCTGCCATGTGTGGCCTCTGTGTAGTGACCTATGAGGGCCTCCCAGCACGAAGCCTCCTGTCCTCACAGACGCATCCCAGGGACACTGCAGACCTGGGGACACTTTCTATTGAGCTATTAGAAGGAGGTCCTGGCTGCAACCACGACAGTAGGAGGGAATGCTTTTTAACTGTTTTGTGTCACAAGCCACCTGGGAGCACCCACAGACCCCTCTTTCAGCCCTATGGCTTCATCAGTGCTTAGTGGGGCCCCAGGAAATAGCCTGGCTCTCCCAGTCAGGTGGACAAGCAAGATTCATTGATTTGGATTTAGCTTTGGCTAGTGAGGCTGTGCCTTATTTTTTCACTGCAGTGTAAGGTTAGCACCACTCTGTCTTCCCGCTGTCTCTTCTTTATTGCTATTTGTACTCAGCCTGTGACAGGTTCATGTACAAATCATATGCCTGGATAATTTTTATGTATTTGGTTGTTGCAGGGTCTCACTGTGCAGCTTGGACTCACGGTGAGCCTCCTGTTTTCAGCCTCTGCAGAGCTGGGATAATAGGCACACACGACTACATCTGGACTCTGGCTGGCTCAGCCCACCCTGGGGGCAGGGCTGGCATGGCAAGTGGTGCTGGGTATTGAACCTCGGTCCCTGCGCTTGCCTAAGCTTGCCAAAGCAGGTGCTTTAGTCTGCTTAGCTCTCCCACCCGCACCTGCCTGCCTAATTCCTTTTTTTTTTAATATTTTAGGGAAGGGTCTACAGGGTGTTCAGGGTCTCATTACTAGATCGGATTTGTAGTGATCCACATGTTTACAGCCTTCTAAGAGCTGGGATTACAGGTGCGAGCTACCATGCCCAGTCTCAATTGTCTCAGCTCGCCCTGGGGGCGGGGCAGCACAGCAGGGAGGGGATCCAACTCCCAGCCTCTGCACCTGCTTGCAGGCACTTTAACCCACTGAGCTACTTGGCTGGCCCTAATTCTTAAAAACATTACTTTAGATAGGAAAACTGGAGAAAAGTAGACATTTTTAAAAATATTTATTTATTTATTTATTTTTGTCTTTTTGAGACAGAGTCTTGATATGCAGTTCAGGCTGGCCCTGGACTCACTTTTGCAGTCCAGGCTGGTCTCAAACTCACACTGATCCTCCTGCCTCAGCCTTCCAAGTGCTGGGAATACAGGTGTGAGTCACCACACCTGGCAAAAAGTAGACATTTTTTAAACTCTGGAGTTTCTCAAGCCATCTGGAGGAACTCAGAACATGCTGGACTCTTGAGGATGGTGAATATTTCTTTTTAAGATATCATGCCATTGGCCAGGTGTGGTGGTGCATACCCGTAATCCTAGCACTCTGGGAGGCTGAGGCAGGATGATTATCAACTTGAATCCAGTCTATAGAACCTAGCAGTTTAGTGAGATCTTATCTTAAAAATGTGTGTTGGGGAGCTGCAGATGTAGCACTGGGTTCCATCCTCAGTACTGGGAAGAAAACATAACAGTTACACACTAATGCCCACCTGGATCAAAGATATTAACTTATGCCTTATAAAATCATTATAAATAGTCCAAATCCACAAAGAGAAAACATTTTCCTTTAGTCCAAGGAAATTTATCCCAAATCAGGAAAGGTTAAGCTTTTCCTGTGGACATCTATCTGAGTAAACATTATGATTTAGTGACATCTAAATTTTGCATTCAGATCAGCTTTTTTAATAAAGCAAGATGACCTAAGTTTTCTTTTTCCTCATGAGCATGCTGTGAGATACTCCATGGCATAATCGTCTTTCCCCCATGGTGAGGGTAGAGCTTGCGCTGTGGTGGCCTTTCCAGTAGCCCAGTGGTTTTCAGGGACACAGGGAAGGTTTTGGTGGGGGGTGGGGGGAGAGCCAGAGACATCAGGAGAAAAGATCAGTGCGCACTGGGAGTAGCTGATGGGGGTGAACTGGGGCTCCTAACCCAATGCCTCCTTTTATACCAGAGTGAGGTGCTGGGAAGTCACCGGTAATGATGGAGGGCGCTCAAGGACGTATGCTGTCCAGGAGCTGGTGGTGATGTGCATGCGCTGACTGCAGGAAAGACCACTAAGTAGGGGACTGAAACTTCAGGGTGGGGGCTGGAGGGTCAGTGTTGGGGAATGCATGCTATGAGGGAGGCGGGACTGGAGCAGGAAAGGCGACCACTGTGCTGTCAGTCTGGAAATGTCCCTAAACCTCATGGACTCATAAGCAGGGCCTTGGAGGTTGACAGGGTTGTGGGGCATGACAGTCCTGGGGGACTGATCCACGCTTGAGTTTATGGCTAAATACGATGTTAGGATGGGGTCTGGTGGGAAGGGGTACTCCTTGGGAGAGCTGGAAGGGCCCCCCTCCCTCCTGGGTCGTCCTCCTCTCTCTGCATCCTGTTCACTACGCCGTGAATGGCTCTCTCTGCCAGGTTCTCTGCCAAGTTGTTTCTTCTGTGAAGCCAGCCGACCCTGGACTGAAACAGAAGCCAAACTGAACCTCTCCTCCTTTACCTTGTGGATGCTGGGTGTTGTGTTATAGGACTCAGGGACCAAGACAGGGACAGAGACAAGGCTGGAGCTTGTCCCTTGGGAGGCAGAGGGACTTGGTTTGGGAGTCTGAGGTCCGGCTTGGCCCTAGGACGAGCTGTCACATTTGGGAAGAAGGTGGGCATATTTGGAGGTGAAGACACATGAGCCGAGTTATTTCACTTCTGTGAGTCCCAGTTCCTAGATGGAGTTAGGCCATGTGAAGACGGGACACAGCCTGAGAAGTGCAGTGGTGGGTGACTCTGTCACAGGGCCAGCAATGCCTCCAAGCATCTCCTTGACCTCACATCTGTAGGGCTGCTGCCCTGAATATGCGTGAAGGAGCTGACTTCTGTCTCTTGCATTGGCCTTTCTCTCCCTTCCTCCCTCCTTCCTTCCATCCCTTCCTCCTCCCGCCCACCCTCCCTGCCTGATCTCTGTAGCCCTGGCTGGCCTTTAACTCCACAAGTTGCCCAGGATATCTTTGACCTCACCAGCCTCCTGACTGCTGGGGTTGCAACTGTGCACCACTATGCTGGGCTACATTGCCTTCTTCTATCCCAAATCTTAGGACTGTACCCTTAAGTCTTTCTGGAGGCGCTCTTTGCCCAGGGAGGACCTGGGTGTTGTAGCAGCTGGCCTGGCCCCAAGTAACCCCAGCTGGAGCTCTGAAACACAGTTCATCTTCCCACAGGTCTGCATTAAGGTGGCTGAGTTGGCTCCTTCGCGGCTGCAGGAAGACCTGTCCTGGCCTTCCTCCTCTTCTGGTGGCTTGTAGTTATCTGAGGGACTCCCCGCTTGCAGATGTGGTGCCTATCTCTTCATATTCGTGGCCTCTCTGGGCTGTGTGTAGCTGTCTCCAAGTCCCCTCTTTTCTGTAAGGTAGCAGTTCAAAGCCAGCACGCCAGTCGACAGGACGCCGTGAGGACTCAGCATGCCACCTCCAATGCAGGGCCAGGTGTGAGGGCTAGCAGCCAATATGCCAACTCAGCTCATCGTCATGGTTATCCTCTGCAGTCCCTCCAAAGTGCTGGGCGTTCCAGAGGGGCTTGAGTGACAGCTGACAGCCATAACTGGACACTTGCTTGTGTCCTGTGTCTGGGTTGTGGCAACAAACATCAACAAGGTGACTCGCAGGGACCCAGGGAGAGGAGCGTGGATGGTGAGATTGAACAGGGCCCGGGGGGTGGAGCTACAAAAGGGGAGGGCGTGGCTCGGGAGGAGAGGACCAATGAGGACACAGCAGGGGTTGGCACTATGGACCTCTGCTCTTGGTGCCTCCCCAGGACCTGCCTTTTGGTTCCCTAGGTTCTCCGTGATCCTTGGGGGGCTCTAACTTTGGGCTCTGACTGAGCTGGCCCCTGCTTCCTTTGGGGTTGTGACCTCTGTCGCCCCAGATTTCCTTTTGGAAAATTCCCACTGCAGATCCTGACAGATCTTGATGGCTGGGCTTTGGAGAGCCAGCTTCGGTGTGAAATTTCTTTGAAGTCATGTGTTTTATTTCATGCAGAGTTTTGAATTGTTTTCCATTTTTCCAAGTCTGTGCTAAAGTAAAAATATTATTTGAAATGACTGCGCCTTGATCTTGCCAGGAGATGGGGCCTGTTTATTCCCAACCTGACAGCAGAACGTCTCTGCTTGCTGTTTGTGTTGTTTGGCTTGTGGCTTGAATTCTTGTCTTTATGTTTTGCAATACAAGGAGTTGTACTCAGGCCCTTCAGAGTGACCCACATCCCAGTCCTTTTAGTTTTTAGAGACAGGGTCTTGCTAAGTTGTTAAGTTGCGCAGGCCGGGCTCCAGCTTTCAATCCTCCTGCCTCAGCTTCACCTTCTTGTGGTTACAGGTGTACACCCTAGGCTGCATGTCCTGATCAAGCTGGGCATGCTCACATGTAACACCCTTCCTGGCTTTTGACTTACTCCACGCACCCTCAGGCCAGTGTTCTGGGTCTCACCTGTCCCCAGCACTGGGGAGGATCTGCCGGTCACCTGCCAAATGCTGCATCTCTATTCCCGGACAGTTGATCTCAGCCCAGATCTTTCTGCAGTGCCCCTGGGGCCACAGTCCTGGATGCTCCCTCTCTAGGAGAGCCTTGAGCTGCTTTTAGGGTGCTGGTCTGGACACTTCTTCCTTCAGCCCCAAGACCTTTCTATGGAACAAAATAAACCTCTCTTCCCCTAGACCATTTCCTACTCAAGCCCCTCCCTCTCTAGCCCAGGGGTGTGTCCCAGCCAAGCCCCTCCCTCTCCAGCCCAGAGGTGTGTCCCAGCCAAGCCCCTCCCTCTCCAGCCCAGGGGTGTGTCCTATCCAAGCCCCACCCAAGGAGTGACTGCCCTGGTGCTACCTGTTTCTTTCTTGCCCAGTCATCTTGCACCTTCCTTGTGAGCCACAAGAGCTCAGGCTCAGGGCTCAGTTTCAAATCCTACCTTCATTTGGGAGAGGATTTTGTGTCCTCAGCACAACTGCTGTGAGCCTCAGCTCCTTATCTTCGAGAGGAAACTGTGAATTATGAGTTCTGGGAGAGGGGCCAGAGGTCGTTGTGATAGCAGGAATGTCCCCTCCTGGTCTGTCTTTTGCTGCCTCAGCCTGTCAGCTGTGCTCTTTCTGCATGTCTTAGTAGTGTCTGGCATCTTAAGAAGCTACTCTAGGAGCCAGTGACATCAAGGAGTTTGGTTGGCTGTAAACTTTTCCAAAGTACTAAAAGTGACTGGACTAGCTCTGCTATTCTCTGGTCTTCCTGCCTGGTGTGGGAGACGGCTACGAGGGCAGGTGGAAAGGTAGAGAGGAGAGGACAAGCCCCTGGCCCAAGGCTGCCCAGCTAGGAAGTGGAAGCAAGCTCAGTAGCCCTGGAATAACCTTGCTGCTTGGGTAGCTCGTCTTCACCCTTGTCCTAGTGAAGGCACATAACCCAAATGGTCAATAGAATCTGCATCTGAGTTGGTCTGCCGTCTCAGACTGTGAGACTCTTTAGGAAATCATTTCCTTATGTTAACCTTTTTAAAATGAAGGTTTTGGATTAAATACATATTTTCCATTTTTTTCACTATACACGCACACAGTATTTATCTCATCTAGGTTTATAATAAACCCCTTGAATGTCTCATGGTTTTTGCGACTCATATGGAACAGATTAAAAATAACTTTGTGCTGTACACTGCCCCCAAGTATGACTCAAAAGACTTTTCCTTCTGCCTGTTTCCTCCAACTCTGTGACTGTGTCAGACCTCACCACCTATAGCCACTAAGACACTGTGGTGAAGGTCACTGGGGCTGGCAGGGTCCTTGGAGAGAAGGGCATCATGGACTGACGCTTCATCTTAGTGGGCACACAAGATTGCAGAGCATGGTATTTTTGTTTAATTTTGTTTTTTGAGACAGGGTCTCAGTATGTGCTTCAGGCTGGTGTTGAACTCACTATGTAGCTCAGGCTGGCCTTGAGCTCACAGCAATTCTCTTGCTTCAGCTTCCCAAGTGCTTCCCTGGGGCGAGCGGTCCCATTGCAGCCAGGATAGCTCTGCCATTCTGAAGCGAGGCACTTACCTTCTCCATGGAGTGAGTGAAGAAAGCTGATTTTGTGGGCAAATGTAGCTCAGCGGTAGAATTTGGTTGGCGTATACCATGCCCTGGGTTCAATGTCCAGCACTGCTTCAAACCCAAGTGAGACGAAGCAGGACAGCTTGACTTCAGGGAGTCATCACAGAGCATGAAGATGGAGCAAGGCTCCAGCTGTGCAGTAAGTGACTGTGAGAAGCTGAAATCCTGGGGGCTGAAGCTGCCCATAGGGCTCGGGGAAGCTGAGGTTGTCTGTCCCTGCTGTCTCATGTCCCCATCGCATCCCGACCCAACAACGCACAGAACCCGGGCTTCCCAGAAGCACAGTGGCCATGTGTGCTCTGTGGTCCCTTTCCCAGCACCCAGCGGGGGCGCCAAGCCTCTGACCCTGGGGCTCACTAGAAATGAGAGTTCCCGGACGGAAGTCAGCCTGAAGCCCAGTTATATCCAGGTGCTCAGGCTGCAGCATTCAGAAAGCTCTTGGTGAGCCGGGCGTGGTGGCTCTCGCCTGTAATCCCAGCACTCGGGAGGCTGAGGCAGGAGGATCGGTGCGAGTTGGAGACCAGCTTGGGCTGCAAAAGTGAGCTCAAGGCTAGCCTGAACTGCATAGCGAGACCCTGTCTCAAAAAGACAAAAAAAAAAAAAAAAAAAAAAAAAAAAAAAAAAAAAAAAAAAAGAAAGCTCTTGGGAGCAGGTGCACGAGGTGAGGGATTCCAGTAGCAGATTCCACTCCCCTCTGCAGTTGGTGCCTCATCCTGTCCCTGTCCTCATAATTCTGCCTGGTGTTGCCCAGTGCCCCTAGCCCCTGCAGGCTGCCCACCTGGCTCCTACCTGTGTTTGGGGTTTGTGTCTCTCGGTCCTGTGGGGTCACCTCTGGCATCCTACCTGGTGGGCATGAGGGCTGGCAAACCACAGCTAGGAAGAAGAACAAAGAAACCTTGCATAAAGCACACCCATGGCTTTCCAAATCACAGCTTGCTCTGGGCTGCCACAGTGACAATGAGGACACCTGCAAAGCACCTGTACACTCCTCACAGACCACAGGAAGTGAGCCATCTGGGGAGAACTGAGATCTGTGCAGCTGGGTGGCCCTGGGGCGAGTGATCCCATTGTAGCCATCATCTCTGGTTTCAGAGATGAAAGAATTGGATGCAGGAACCCAGAAGGAATTGAGAGTATGAGAAGTATTAAGGCACTGGGGCTGAGTAGGGAGAAAACTGACTCTAAAGGCACTTCCCACAATTCCAGTTTTCTCCTTTCAGCCCATCTCTACCCTTCTCCTAAGAATGACACTCGGAGGTCAGGTGTGGCGCCTCCTCCACCGTGCTAGCTGTGTTCCATTCTCTGGGTTTCTCTTGCACAGTGCAGCTGCCTCACCAACAGGCAGTGTGGCCCTTGGCACTCTCTAGCCCCAGGGAGTGTTGTCCATCTGTCTGTCCATCCATCCATCCATCCATCCATCCATCCATCCATCATTTTCCCATCACCCTGTCACTTGTGCACTAAACCCTCTGCAAACTGTGAGCTGAATAAGATTAATCTCTTCTAAATGTTGAGTATGGGGTCTCAGCAACAAGGAAAGTGACTCTGATATATATATATATATATATATATATATATATATATATATATATATGTATATATATGTGTGTGTGTGTGTGTGTGTGTGTGTGTGTGTGTGTGTGTGTATTCTGGCTCTGATGATTGGAACTGGGTACCCCACATCCTGGGCTTGTCCTAGACAGGGTGCAGGGCCATGGTAGTGGCCACTTTGCCTGCCTGCCCAGCAGCCTCTGCTGCATGTATGTTTTCACTGTGGTTGGGTCCACTTGTTATGGCTTGTGTCTAGTTGTCCCCTCAAAGCCTCATGCAGTCATGGGGTGGGGATTTCTAGAGTTTGAGATGAACTCTTGATCCACTGGGATTATGGGTGATCCACTGGGATTATAGATTTTAGTATTGCTGGGATTATGGGTGTGAGTGTTACACCCAAGCTGGGGCTGATAGCCTGGATGTAACACGTGTGACAGAGAGACAGACTCTCTGTTGCCACTGTTGCTGTTCTGCCACCAGGAACTGCTGGTATCTGCCATTTGCCAGTCTGCCTTGGAGCCAGCCGAATATGCCTGAAACTGCCCGTAACTGTGAGCTATGTAAGCCTTTCTTTTCTTCATTTTGGCTGTCAGGTGTTTGTCCCAGCAATGAGAGAAGAGTAACTGAGACGCTGCTGGATCAGGGTGAACCACGGGCAGGGGCTTCCTTCTTGGGCTGCCTGCATGCCTAGTCTGGGAAGTGACTTCCTGAGCATTAATAAAAGCCTGTCAAAAAAACGGCAGCAACACCTTCTCTCACAACATATGCTGTTGGGGTATAAGAATAATCACACGTCTCACACTTGCTGTTGTCTTAAAAAATAAATAAAAACCCATTTTTCATAAACAACTCTCACATCACTGGCTTCCTTTGTCAACTTGCCTGCTCAGTCTTGGCTTAGTGTGGTCATGTGGCCTCTGCTTTTGTGGCTGCCACCTCCAGCTTGGCTTCCCCAGCTCTCATATATTCTTGTCCTCTCTGTTCTCTCCTTGGTAAGCAGGAGGACCTTTTTAGGGTGCAGATATGACTATGTCACCTTTTGATTCCAAGCTCAGATCAATTTCCATTTTCCCTAAAACTTGTACCACGTGACCTGACATGGTCTATAAGGCTTGCATGGTTTCCCATGGTGACACTGTGATCCTTTTCCTGCTGTGAGCTCACTGTGACCTCACCAAGTGGCTGGTTGAGCATCAGACACCAGGATAATTTTGTATGACTAGTTTGTGATGACTTCTAAATCTTGTAGGAATGGTGGATCTTTATGATGCTTCATTTTCTCTGAATTATTGCAGAGAGCTCAACGATGAGTGCAAGCTCAGAGCTATGCATTGCTGCCTAACAAATCCTTTTGCTCAGTGGCTTTGAGTAACCACTGTCTGCTTGATCGTGTCTCACAGGTTGGCTGGGGACCTGGGCAGGTCTGGGGCCACTCACTGTTTGGCTTCTCTACTGCTGTAGGAGGGTTTGAGGTGACCTCATTTCTGGCCAGTAGGTGAGGGCTGTGAGCCAAGAGGGCACAGTTGTCCTCTCTTGTCTCTTTAGGAAGAGCTGCGCATGGTGGCACATGCCTGTAATCCTAGCACTCGGGAGGCTGAGGCAGGAGGATCAGTGTGAGTTCGAGACCAACCTGGACTACAAGGCCAGCCTGAACTGCACAGGGAGACCTTGTCTCAAAAAGACAGGAAAAAAAAAAAAAAAAAAAAAAAAAAAAAAAAAAAAAAAAAAAAAAAAAAAAAAAAAAAGGAATGGAATCCACACATCAGATATCATGACAATAGTGTTCCAAAGCTGCCAACTGTGAGAGTTACTCAGTCTGTACTGTGATACGTTTCCTGACATCTTATTGGCTACAGCAAGTCATGTGACAACCTTGAGCCAATGTGGAGGGGTATGCAGGGTGATCAAACAATTAGAGGTTTACATTTCAAAAAAAATTATTAACAGTAAAAGAAACAACTTAATGAATCCTCTTCAGAATCCTTCCCTTGGCCTCAAACATACTCATCCCTTATCCTTGTCACGTTCTGCAGCAGCTCTGGAGTTCTCTTTCCTGAGTGTCTTCATGAGATGTGATTAAATGACACAATGAATGCTGTAGCCAAGTGCCATCCAACTGAAAGGCAGCTTGTGCATATATGATACTGTGTTCTCATACTGTTGCAGTCAGCTGAGGTAGACAGAAATATTATGGGCAGTCAGACAGGGTGAGGCCCTCAAAGGAGCCAGGATGAAGAGGCAAAGCATTGCAACTGTGGGAGAGACAGGCTCTTCTGCTGTGGGCCAGACCTCCAGATAAAAAAACATGAAACAAATATACTCACATGCCTCCTGTTATGGTTTATGTCTAGTTGTTCCCCCAAAGCCTCATGAAATCATGGGGAATAGTTTCTACAGATTGAGACTTGATTCATGATCCCTGGGACTGTGTTTTAGTACTAATGGGATTATAGGTCTGAGTAAGGCTGAGACTATGGGTGTGGTCTAGGGCAGAAATCCTAAAACGGAGAGTCTGAATGTAATATAAAGAGTGACAGAGAGACTAGAGCTGTAGCTGTAGCTGTTGCTCTGCTGCAGTGTTTGGTTGGCTGCCTCTGCCGCCATTTTGTTGCTGTTCTGCCGCCATGAACTGGATGCTCTCTGCCCTGTTCCACTCAGCCTTGGGCCAGCCAAATATGAACTGAAACCTCCACTACCTGTGAGCTAAATAAACCTTTCCTTCATTTTGGGTGTTGGGTATTTGCCCCAGCAAAGAGTGAAAAGTGACTAAGACACCTCCCAAAGGACAGACCTCAGGATTGATATTCTATTTTTATTTTATTTTACATATTTGGTACAGGGTCTCACTACCCAACTCAGACTTGTAGTGATTCTCTCATTTTCAGCCTCCTCAGTGCTGGGATTGCAGGTGTATGCCACCATGCCTAGTCTTGGTGGCCTGCTCAGTGTGCCCGGGGCTGGGGCTCGGGCAGCATGTGGTATGGGGATTGAACCAGGTCTTTGTGCTTACCTAGGCAGGTGGTGCTTAGACCACTGAGCTATTTCTGTGGCCCTGATATTCTACATGGGTAGCATTCACCTTGAAGAAGCCAGAGAGAGCCACTAATCCAACCCCCTCTAGGTAAAGCCCCTGCTCTGTACTCACGTCTGCTTGCTCCGTGACTTGTTTCCCCATTTGGTCCTGGTTTAATCAGTTTTACTTGAGCAATTATACTTGTAACCTCATTGGCTGATCATGGTTTTGTCCCACTTCATGTGCGAGTCCTGTATTTTCCACCTTAGATCCACCTCACCTCTTGACTTGGCTCTATGGAATCGGCAGGGCCCTTGGTAACCCACTCAGGTCCTCTTTGTCCCTCTCTTGGACAGAACCCTTGTTTCCTTCAAGAAGTATATTCAGTGGAGTAAGTGCCTGCTTTGGCAAGAGCAGGGACCAGGGTTTCATTGTGGGTCCCGAATGCCACGCTGACCCTGCCCCCGGGGCACGCTGTGCCAATGTCTGGAATCCAGGCGTGGTGGCACATACCTGGAATCCCAGCACTGGGGAGACTGGGAGCAGAAGAATCACTATGAGTCTGGACTGCATTGTGAAACCTTGTACCAAATACAGAAATGAAAAAAGAATGAATAAAAGAAAGAAAGAAAGTAAGAAAGAAAGAAAGAAAGAAAGAAAAAGAGAGAGAAAGAAATCTAACATTTATTCTTTGGATTTAGAGAATGTGAACTCATCCCAGGTGTCTTTCAGGCTGGGAGTTTCTTTCTCTTGTGACAATACTCGTTAGTCACCAGCTGTGGCACTGTGTGACTTCTGAGTCTTCCTCAGAGTCAAAATGGCCATGAATGGGAGATGTTTTGAGATGATTCAGGACATGGAGGCAGGCAGGAAAGTGCAACTAAAGACTCTCAGGAAAGAGGGCTCCAGAGTTGCTGCAGAAAGTGGTAAGGATGATGGGATGAGTGAGTTTTAAAAAACAAAATTATTTTGAGAGAAATTAATAGCAGTATGTCTTTTACATTAATACATTATAAGATTAAACATTAATCACAGTTTTGATCATGCCTTGTATATAAGAACTTGCATACTACTTGATACAGGGGATGAAATTCCTGCCCTGAAAGGTACTTGGGATGAGTTCATGTTGTCTCAAACTGAAAAATGAATTTTAGGAACAACAGAAGTTAACATATATTTACTGGGGGAAAGAAAGCTCTTGCCTGAGAGAAGGACAGAAGAGGGATCCCAATGGGTTGTCCCAGAAGCTGTATCTTCCTGCGAATTTTTTTTTTTTTTTTTTTGTCTTTTTGAGACAGGGTCTCGCTATGCAGTTCAGGCTGGCCTTGAGCTCACTTCCATAGCCCAGGCTGGTCTCAAACTCGCACTGATCCTCCTGCCTCAGCCTTCCGAGTGCTGGGATTACAGGCGTGAGCCACCATGCCTGGCTTTTCCCGGGATTTTTATAGAGTAAAATCATGTGCTATGGTGAGTCTAAGATGGAAAACTTGGGAACTCACTTGGGTGGGCATGAAGTGGGACAAAGCCGTGGCAACCAATAAGATTACAAGCACCGTTGCTCAGGTAAAATTGATTAAATCCAGGACCAAATGAGGAAGCACGTAGCAAGCAGGCCCAAATATAGAACAGGGTCTTTTCCTGTTGGGAATTGGATTCTTTCTGGCCCTTCTAAGGTGCTTGATACCTATTTAGAGTATAGATCACTCTGGGGCCTTCGGGTTAGCTCAGTGGTTTAAGCACCTGTGCAGGCAATCCCAGTCAGGCACAGGAGGTAACCGTTTGATCACCACACCCAGCCTTAAGGCAGCCTGAGCCAGCCAAAAACAAAACAAAACAAAACACCCCTAGAATATGGATCCCTGATGCCCATCCCTAGGGAAGTATGTGACTGCATTTATTTACCCTTTTTGTCTTGAGGTCTGGCCAACACAAGAGTGTCGGTCTTGTCCAGAGTTGCAGAGCCATCTGTCTTCCTTCCATACTGTCTCCTTGAGGGCCTGGCCCTGTCTGACTACCTATAATATATCTATGTAATTTAGCTGCCTACAATACTAGGAGGCAGGAGGCAGCAGGGGCAGTCATATAACAATCCCCATCTGCTGTGTCTTGCTTTGGATTGTGATAATAGTTTCTGGCCCTAGCATGAATTGCTAAAATCATTATGGTGGTCATCTAATATGGCTGATGCCCTTAAAACAAAAGCCCATCTTCCCAAGATCACCTCTCCCTTCTTATCCAACTTAGCCCAATTTATTTCCACCCTTCCTGTCACCTCAGGGAAGACCCCCAATCAGCTTCCTCAGGTGTATCTAGGCATCCTCTCCAAACTCCACCCCTGGCAAAAGGCCATAAAAAGCCTCAGGCTCCCTTTGTTCCAATTGAGAGAATGCCTCATCCTTCCCCATATTCCCTCCATGTCCTCAAAGAAAATCAGGCCTCTTTCCCTTCTTCCTTCCTCCTGTTTCTCTGTTGTGCTAAGTACCTATCCAAAAAGTCTACATACCTCCTTCTGTTAGGTCTAAGAGCTAAGTTTGCATTTTTCCTGTGACTGTGGAGATGGAGTCGCAGGGCTTTGGGGGACAGGTGGGAAGTCTTGTAGGGCTTCTTAACCCATCGGCATTGGCTTAACTCTAAGATCCTAGTCTGCAAGCCAGACCCAACTGCTCACCAGTGCAAAGTCACTCTGCCACAGCACTGCCCTTGAAGACTCTTGGGTACTGAGGGCAGAGCTTTAGGAGGACCTGTGCCCTGGCTCCTGCAGCCTGCATGCACCACTTGCCTCCCTTTCTCCAAAGGGCTGGGTCACTCCTTTGACATCTTCCAGCACCAAACTGCCAGTCACATTCTCCTTCACACCCCCTCAGCCTGCTCACTGTAATTTTTAGCATGCTTATTATAGATTAAGGTTATAAAGCGGAACTGGGATCCGTCCTGCCGTCTCCAGTGCATTTATTTGCTCTTCAGGAAGTCCTGAGTACTTGGGTGATGAACTGAACAGAGGCCATTACAGGGTAACTGCAGAGCCATTAAAATGACTGATGGGGAAGTACAGGGCAGTGCTCCGCTAGAGTCAGGTCAGGAGGATAAAGGAAGGAGTAATTAAGAGGCTGGGGTGCGGCTCACAGGCAGGAAGCCTCTGCAGGCTGAAAGCAAGGGGCAGAGGTCAAGAAGGAGGAGTGGATTCAGATTCAAGAAAGCTTATTAACATGGAAATGAGGAAAGGTGACAGCCCACAGGCGCAGAGGAGGAGGGCAGTCAAGAGCTGCTTGGAGGAAAGTCCCGGGAATCAGGACTCGACTCTAAAGCAGGATAACGATCCAAGATCCTCTGCTCCAACACTTCATGTGGACTGGTGACATTCTCTACCTCAGTCCTGCCAACTGAGGATGGAAAATGAATGTCAGCTCAATACTAATTCCAGTGTAAATTAACCTTTGAATAATGGCTCCGGTAGAATTAGTGTGTCACTTCCAAGGTTCCACCTTCGGTGCTCTGACTTCTCAGGTGGGTGGCAGGGGGAGGACAGGGACCATTCAGGCCTGTGGGCCTGAGGCCTACCTGGGCCTTTTCCTGGGGTATCATCTGTGGACAAGGACACCCTCGAAGGACACTCACTGGTGGCAAAGCTGCTGTTTTCTGAGGCTAAAGATGGTGTTTGCGTGCATTGCTGGGGCTTCTCTCAGTAAACAGAACTGACAGGACAGACCCACCTCCGGTGAGTCTTTTTTTTTTTTTTTTTGTCTTTTTGAGACAGGGTTTCACTATGCAGTTCAGGCTGGCCTTGAGCTCACTTTTGTAGCCCAGGCTGGTCTTGAACTTGCACCAATCCTCCTGCCTCAGCCTCCCGAGTGCTGGGATTGATTACAGGCATGAGCCCAGCTGCTGGTGAGTCTCTTAACTCCACAGCTGTGTGTGATCAGGAATGTGATATTTAAATAAAAAAGACATTACATGAAAAGGCACATTGCCATAAGTCCCCTCAAAGTCCTTGCTTCCCGCACACACTTGTCCTGCCCTCGTTGCTGCTCTCTGCAACGGCTTTGGAGTCTTCTTTACTGAGGGTCTTTATTTTTTAAATTGACTTACAGTTTACTACTTTTTTGTTGGCATCCATTGGTTCTATATATTTATTTTTTAATGGACCTTTTTATTTATTGATTTATTTTATATTATGGCCAGCTCAGCCTGCCCTGGGGGTGGGGCTAGCGTACCATGTGGTGCCAGGGATCGAAGCACGGTCCTTGTGGTTGCCTAAGCAGGTGCTTTAGGCCGCTGAGCCATCTCAACAGCCCCTACTGAGGGTCTTTAGCTACACTGTTGTGGCTTCCTTTGTCCTGGAAGGATTCAAAATCCTGCCCTTTCATAGTCCTTTTGACTTTAGCCAAGAGCTAGAAGTCCCACGGTGCCAGATCCAGTGACTGAGGTGGATGAGAACGCAGTATTATGTTTTTACGAGCTGCCTTTCTGTTCGATGGTGTAAGGCAGGAGCATACCCCATATTTTTGATCACACCTGTTAACAGTACTCATAGTTAGGCACTCTAAAAGTACTCTAAACTAGTTGCTTTTTTTTTTTTTTTTTTTAATTATGGCCAGCTCAGCCTGCCCTGGGGGTGGGGGCTGGCGCAGCCTGTGGTGCTGGGGATTGAACTGTGGTCCCTGCGATTGCCTAAGCAGGTGCTTTAGACCACTGAGCCATCTCTCCAGCCCTAAGTTAGTTACTTTGTACTTTGAGAAACCAGGCATGTGTTTGCTGAATGTGGAGTATCACTTCTGTGGATTCACTGGAGGCCCATGTTTGTGGCATGAATTGTCCTGACCAATCTACTGTCTCTTAACTGAATTCTTTCTTGGTGGAAAGGAAACTAGAATGTTTTTGCCTCTGAAATCAAGTTCTGAGTTGCAGGTCTGGGTGCAAAAATACATCTGACTTTTTATTTTTTTATTTTTTATAAAATCCTCATTTCTTGCATGTGATAGCTACTCCCTTTGCCTGAAAATAAGACCTAGCTAGAAGGTAATCAGCTCTGAGAACCAGAGATCAAAAACACCAACCTGGGTCACCCAGTCCTAACCTTTTGCCCCTCACTACTTGGGGGCCACTCTGGAAGGCAGAAGCAGGGTCTGAATATCCCTGAGGCCACATCTCCAATGGCCTCGCACTGCCTACAAGGCCCCATGCCTTTATTTTTTATTTTTTATTTTTTAATTTTTGTATTTTAGGGAAGAGTCTATAGGGTGTTCAGGGTCTCACTACTAGATTGGACTCCTGGTGATGCATCTGGTTACAGGTTCCCAAGAGCTGGGATTACAGGCATGAACCACCAAGCTCAGTCTCAATTGCCATCTCAGTATGCCCTGGGGAACAGGGCTGGCATCACAGGCTGGGCATCGAACTATTGATCTCCCCACCCTCACCTGCTTGCAGGTGCTTTAGCCAGCCCTGTAGGCCTCATGTCTTAAAGGGACCTCTACCTCCTATTCTTTTTTTTTTTTTTTTGTCTTTTTGAGTCTTTTTGAGGCAGGGTCTCACTATGCAGTTGAGGCTGGCCTTGAGCTCACTTTTGTAGCCCAGGCTGGTCTCGAACTCGCACCGATCCTCCTGCTTCCGCCTCCCAAGTGCTGGGATTACAGGCGTGAGCCACCACGCCCGGCCTCTACCTCCTATTCTAAAGTCTGAGTCCCACAGGGGGAGGCCAAGCTGTCAGCATATGAGTTTTAGAGGGATACTTAAGATACGGACCATAACTGATATTCAAGACTTCCTTCAAGGATTAAGTTCAGCTGGTCTGGAGCTAGGGGCTTCCTTTACTTCCACTGCTGCCTCAACTATGCATCCTTGATCCCTGTCTGGACAGGGCTCTATATGTCCATGCTGTTTTATTCCTTTTCCTCCATGACCTGGTGGATTGTTCTTATTCTGCAGATGAAGAAGCTGAGTGTCTGGCAGTCTAAACACCTGCCTGGCAAGCACAAGGACCTGGGTTTGGTCCCTGGTACCACCTCCTGTGCTGAAACGAGGCACAGTGGTACACTCCCATAATCCCAGTGCTGGAGGCTGAGCTATGCAGCCAGATTCTGTACCAAATACATAAATAAATTAAATGAAACTGAGCATCAAGGTGATAAAATAACTCGTTCTGTTGTTTTAGAAAATCAAGTAGGAGGAACAGCATTAAAAATGCCATCTCTGATTTAGTGGGTTTCCATTGTTTATAAAAGTGAAAATAAAAGCAGCGCACCTGTGACAGCCGAGGCCTAGCAAGTGGCAGTCTGCGTGGACAACAGGCCTTAGGTCCAGGGCTGGGCTGGCTGCACCAGGGCTGCCGGGAGCAGGGCAGCCAGAGCACAGACTCCTCCGCTGCCCTTTGCTACTCAGCGGTGCTTATTGTATCTGGAGGAATCAGAACATCTGCCCTGTTCATGGGAAGACCCAGGGCCACCAGGATGGAGATTGAGTGCAAGGTGGCCCCATGGGCACTGGGGATGCTATTCTTACCCAGTTCTGGGGTGTTGTGGGCCCTTTCCAGAGGTTCTGAAATGTTAGTGAAGTTTTACACTTATTACAGTTCACTGTGCAGAGTGAGATGTGGCCACGGAAGACAGAGAGAGAACTGAGTGAACAGTGGCTGTGCACAACGGCTCTCTGTCTTCCATTCTCCAGGCTGACGTCAGAGCTAGGCTATTCTGTCAAAACCCTGCTTGATCTTACCCTAGAAGGACTGAAGGTAATGCTTTCTGATGGACTGGTCCAGGTGCAGGGCAGCAGGATTTGTCTTCTTGTGTGTCCTGAATGCCCAGAATTGAAAGGCTACGCTCACCTACCCAGTCCTGGGGCCAAACCCTAACTTCTTGCTTTAATACCAAAGGATAGTGATAAAGGCTGGTGAAAGGCAGGTCTGATCTGCCTGAGGACACCCATTCTCTATGGAGAAGTTAATTCAAAAGTGGGAATAAAGAAACTTCTTTGTGTTGAATAGTGAGTGTATTATCTATAGTTAAGGTACAGTGGACCGTGCGGCATGCAACCATGTGGGGATGTGAACGTGCCAGTTACTGACGGTACTAACTGGGAGGGTTCTTCATTCATCTTGTGGTACTGGGGACTGAATCCAGGGCCTCTGCACTGAGCTACATCCCTATCTCTTTCTTGACTAAAAAAAAAAAAAAAAAAAGAGCTAGGGAGGCTTGTGGGTAGCTCAGAGGTTTAAGCTCCTGCTCAGCCAATCCAGTCAGGCACAGGGGACAGTAGTTCAATCCCCACACCTGCCCTTAAGGCAGTCTGAGCCAGAAAAAAAAAAAAAAAAAAAAAAAAAAAGTCTAAGCATCAGAGACTCTTTTTTTTTTTTTTTTAAATTAATTTTTAAAAACCTCATTCATTTATTTGTCTTATGGCCAGCTCAGCCTGTGCTTGAGTGGGGCTGGCGCAGCATGTGGTGCTGGGGACCGAGCAGTGGTCCCTGCACTTGCCTAAATTTTCCTAGACAGGCACTTTAAACCACTGAGCCATCTCACCAGACCCCAGAGACTCTTAAAGTCACTAAGTTGCCCAAGCTGGGTTAAAATTTGAGATCGTCCTGCCTCAGTTTCCCAAAATGCTGGGATGGCAAGTGTCGCCCACTCCGCCAGGCTCTGATACTGTTCTTCTAAGAATAGTAAGAAAGACACTGTTGGGTGGACACTTTGGGAAATGTCTAGCTACTCTTCTTTTCTGGAGCTTCGGGATTCCAGCCACCTGGGGGTTTCCAAAGCTTACATAGACACTGATAGGTTCTGGCCCTGGTATAAATTGCTGAATCACTATGGTGGTCATCTAATATGGCTGAAGCCCTTAACACCTCATCTTCCCCTAGACTACCTCCTCCCTTCTCCAACTCAGCCCACTGTACAATTTCCTCTCACCCTTCCTGCCCTTCCCTTTTTCCTTCTGCCTGTTTCTCTGCTGCAATGCTGTCCAAAACCTGTGAAGACACCAAGATGAATTACGCAGACTCTGATCCCAGAATCGAGTCGCACCACGGAAAGCCACATTATTAGGTGGTGAGGAGGCCCGCTGCTGCACACAGCCAGAGCTGAGCTCTTGGCAGTGCTGGGGAAGGGTGCCAAGGTGGCCTGTGGTGGTGATTCCCAGCTGTGGGCTGCAGCTGCTGACAGCGCAGGAGTCAAGGAGCTGGGTGTGCACATTTGCTAAACTATGTGCATATTTCACTGGGCCACTGGCTCAGTGCCTGATGTTTTCACTGGGACCAGCTTTCTGTGAATCACAGGGATAGTTCTTAGGGTCCTGGGAAGTTCTTAGTGGCCAGGAGAAACACCAGAGAAAAACAAGCAAATGTGCAGAGAGAGTTTCTCAAGTGCTTCTGTGATGCAAGGTTCTTGGAAATTTACAAGAGAAAGCCTGATAAAATCATAAAGGTAAAGGAAAATTAATTCACTGATTCTTTTATTTCTTTCCTCTTGTATTTTTTAGACAGGGTCTCAGTCCAGGTTGATCTTGAACTCACAGGGATCCTCCTGCCTCAGCTTCTAGAGTGCTAGGGTGACAGGCATCACCTTCAGGCCCAGCTCTTCTTTTTCCCAGCAGTGGTCTGTCAGCCTTAATTTGAAGGTGTGCATGTGCGTGTGCGTGCGTGTGCGTGTGTGTGTGTGTGTGCACGCGTGTACATGCCTGTACTTGGCATGGAATTGGATACGGTATCTCCTGTCCTACTGGTTACCTTTCTGAGATCCCAGTGGAAAGCCCGGGCATCACCAGCCTGCTTTTCCCAGGGGTAATTGCAGCCCCTGAGCTTCTCCTTGGGGCCCCGATGCTCAAGTGCTGACGTGTCCCAGGGCTCTCTCCCTCCAGGCTGTTAGCCCCTCCAGTCCTTCCTCAGCCAGACTCCTTTTGCTTTCTCTAATTGTATTGGAGAAAAGACTGGAACAATTGCATCTTTTGTTGCCTAACGGAACTCTGGAAGTATTCAGCAGGAAAAAAAAAAAAAAAAAAAAATGGTTTCCTTGAGAAAGTGGTGAGATTGAAGCACTCATTGGGAACAAGATGAAAGGAGGAAGAAAGAAAGCCCCGCCCCGCGTAGGCTGTGAAGACCCAGCGTGAGGAGATGCAGAGCTGGCGCCGGTGGAGCGGAGGAGCATGGGAGCGTTCCAGTCCCTGGAGGCCCTCAGTGGCCAGGTGGCTGTGGACACGGGCTGTGACATGAGAGAGATTTTGGAAAATCCCCACTGGGCTGAAGTCAGATGAGATTTAATCAACATTTAATTCACAATATTTTAAGCAGATGGATAGCTAAATCTTGGTGGTTATATTTCTTTGCATGCTGCTTTATATTCTAGTTCAGCAAGCATGTAGAGAGCTGTAATGAGCTTAGCAGGAGGCATTCAGGGCAGCAGCAAGTTAGTGATCTCTGCAGTGTAGAGCTTTGTGTGTTTGAGTGGGGCGAGGTCTCATTATATATATAGTTCAGGCTGCCTTGAACTTGCTATGTAGCCCAGGCTGGCTTCAAACTCAGGGCAATGGTCCTGCCTTTTCTTCCTGAGTGCAGAGTTATAGGGAGACATTCGCTACCATGCTTCACTGTGATTTTATTTTATTCTGAGTTTTTATTTTTTGGAATAGTACTAGGATTTGAACCCAAAACCTTCACTTTGCACTTCTCCCAGCCCCCTATCCCCCACCTCCTTTATTTTTTTTTTGACATGAGATCTTGCTGAACTATGAAGTTGTTCAGGCTGGGTTCAAACTCAGAATTTGCTGCCTCAGCCTTCTGGCATGCCAGGATTGCACCGTCGGCCCTACAGCAGTGCAGGGATGGAAGCAGAAAGGGCCCCACACCCCCCTCCTCTGGGGGCTCTCCCTTTTGTGAGTGAGGAATCTTGGAAATATGCACACAGGATTTCAGGGTGAATTCACTGGGCTCCAGGCTGGACCTTGACACTGACGCTATGCTGAGTGGTGGTGGCCCCAGCGAAAGAGACCAGCTTTGCAGTCGATGCCGTGGTGTAGAACCTCCCTGAGCTGCGCGCTGTTTGTGTCACTTGGGAGAGCGGGAGGGGATGCTCACGAGACAGTGTGTGCATGTTTGATGTCTGGACGTTCACCCAGAGCTGCAAGAAGGCACGGGGTGTGGGCCTTTTGGAGACAGCTAAATCTAGAGTTTGTGACTGATTCAGGGTCTAGTGCTGGGACTGAGGGTGTGAATGCTACACCTACCCAAGGGCGGGCAGTCTGCGCATGATGTAAGGGACAGAAAAAGGCCCCTTCACTGCATCACTGTGTCTTGGAGCCAGGTAGTCATGGACCAAACCTCCACAAACCGTGAGCAAAATAAACCTTTCCTCCTTTAACTGGGTATTTGTCTCAGCAATGAGAGAAGAGTAAGTAGGACAGTAAGTGGGTGCTGGCTCTCTCCTCTATGCCTTCGAGCCAGGCTGGGCAGGCATCCAGGAGTGCGTCCTCCTTCACGACCTGAGACACAGCTTACTGACACACATCAAAAAGGCAGAATCATTGAGACCCTGAAAAGAATTAGTCTTAAAATCCAATATGTGACAAGTATGCAGCTCAGAACAAAAAACTAAGAAAGAATAGAGGCCATTTGTACCAATTAGTTCCTCACTGGTACACAATACTTGGTAGACTCAGCTTAAGGGGCAAGAGGCTTATTTTGGCTCACAGCTTCAGAGGGATCAGTTCATGGTGAGATGGCTTTGAGGCAGAAGCTTCACAGCAGAAGGGCCTGGTGAAGGAAAACTGCTCAGCTCATGACAGCCAGGAAGTTGGGAGAGAGAGAGAGAGAGAGAGAGAGAGAGAGAGACAGATACAGAGACAGAGAAAAAGAGAAAGAGATAGAGACAGAGAGAGAGAGAGGGGAAAAAAGAGAGACAGAGAGAAAAAAAGACACAGAAAGAGAAAGGGAAAGAGAGAAAGAGAGAGAAAAAAGCAGAGAGACAGAGATACAGAGTGAGAAAGAGAGACAGAGACAGAGAGAAAGAAAAACAGAGACAGAGAGAGAATGAGAGAGTGAGAGAGCGGCAAGCGAGAGAGAGGGAGAGAGAGAGAGAGAGAGAGAGAGAGAGAGAGAGACAGAGAGAGAGAGAGAGAGGATGAGAAAGAGAACCAAAACCTGCAAAAGATTCTCCAGAGGCTCAGCCCCAGTGACCTACCCCTCCCAGACCCCACCTGCTGCAGCATAAGCGGCATGAACGCATTCATGGACAAATCCACCAACGAGCACAGCATTCCATGATTCAGTTACCACCCAAAGCCTTTGCAGCACACACAGGAGAACTTTGGAGGACATTTGAGAACTAAACCCCAGATCTTTGATCGGTTTGGGGTCTAACTGCAAGAGGCTGACTCAGGAACCAGTGGAGAGAATCTTGCTGGATGAGTTCTTCAATTCCTTTTGGTACAAAGAGGTCTCAGGCCGCTTGGAGGCTGCAGGAAAGCCAGGTTCCATGGAAGGGAGCGGCAGCCAGTGGCAGAACTCTGTTTCTTCACTTGTGTGTGCAGTCCTCTCCTCCCAACCCCAGGCCAGGCATCCTGGACCTCTCAGACAATGTTTTACATACATCCTCTTCCTCGCCCACTGCCACAGAGCTGTTCAGTGTTGCAAGCGAGACTGTCAGCCCTGCAGCCTGGCTCTAGAGCCTGCACAACCTCTTTGTATGCAAATTTGCTTTGTTTTCCTTTGCAAGCTGTTCTGGGTGAGCATCAGCCCCCAGGCCCAAAGGGACCTCATCATATTGCCTCCAGACCTGCTCCTGCCGCGGTTCCGAGGCTCATCTGTAAACCACCACCAAATGGTTTCAGTCTCATCTGTCACATTTGGCTAAAGTCTTAAGCTGTCTGCTCCACCCACAGTGCTGATACCCATAGTCTTTCTTGTCTTTCACCAGTACTGTTGCATTAGCTAACAGGTTCCAAGGGATCTTTCCCAGCTCCAGTCTGCAGAAAGGGCAGATGAAAGCCTGGTTGCTTTGTGTCAATATCCTGTTTAGGAAGCCTAGGGTGGACCCCCTCGCCCATGGAGGATACTGGAGTCTGCTGAGCACTGACCCTGGAGTTGACAGCCAATGTGAAATCCAGCTTCTTCATTTAACCGGAGTTCTTTTCTTTCTTTCTTTCTTTCTTTCTTTCTTTCTTTCTTTCTTTCTTTCTTTCTTTCTTTCTTTCTTTCTTTCTTTCTTTCTTTCTTTCTTTCTTTCTTTCGTGTGCAGGGTTTCACTACACAGCTCCGACTCATAGTGATCCTCCTGGTTTTTGCCTCCCAGCTGCTGGGATTACAGGTGTGCACCACCACACCCAGAGTTGTTAGTCGCTTGAGTCTTCAGCCTTTCCATTCAAAAAAAAAAAAAAAGGTAACTAGAAAACTGACCTTGTATATTTCTTGGGCATTAACTAGGTTATGTGTATAAGGCACTTGGCATCATGTGCATAGTTAGGAAGAAACAGCAATAATGGTCTACTTTTATTATCACATTAGAAAGTTCACAACTATATCTTGCTTTACAAGTCTCTTGAAAAAGGCACTATGTGATAGCTCTTTGGCAAAAGGAAATAGGGTCAAGAGATCTAGGTGGAGGGAGGAGGAAGGAGACACAGAATACATTAAGATGTGCTGTGTTCATGTGTCAAATGCCCCCTGATAAATGTGATCACTGTGTACTGTCAACATGGACCAATAGAAAATAATTTAATAAGATGTGGAAACCACATGCTTTCCCATCTAGCACGCTGTGTGTCTCCTAGCTATCCTCCACCTCAAATGCTAGGGCTCATCTGTTTTTGGACTCAGCATTAGTTTGTTTAGTGTTTTTACCTGGTTTTTAAGACTGTCCTTTGTAAAGGAAAGCAAATGTAGTGTATAGTAAGTGACCCAGAGGTCACTCCCCAGTGAAGCAGACGTCATTATTTGAAGGTGGCTTAAGACTGTGGTGAATGGGGTGTGGCTGTCATCACTCCTCGGGCTCTCCCAATCCCCCAGGGCTGGAAACCCTGCAGAGCCAGTGTGTGTGTGCTGGGGTACAAGCTGTCCTTCCCTGTGCATGGGGCTGGCCTCTGCTGTAGTTGAGATCCAGAACTTCCTCCCAAAGCCATGGGATGGAGGCTTGGAAGCCCACTTGGTGGCCTTGGTAGGTGGCAGAAACCTTAATCACTATGGCCAGTGGGAGGCCATTAGGTTTGTGGGGACATGGTTCTGGTGAGGATGGCAGCACCCTCTCTTTTGTTTCTCTAGCATGCTGTCAGTGGTTTTGCTCTGGTGTGTGCTGCTGTTGTAAGATGCCTTGCAACAGGGCTCACTGAACAGAAACTGAAATCTCTCAGGCAGTGAACCAACCTGACCCTTTTTCCTTTTCATTTGATTATCTCAGGCATTTGTCACAGTAATGGAAAGCTGACCATTGCGCCACTGAGTTCTGCATCCAGTCCACGGCTATCAGCAGGAGGAGTTGAAGATGACAAGAACTTGTGAGGCAGATGTTGGATGCTGGTGTCCTTGAGGGGAGTGAGTATACTTTGAAGCAGGTTAGCTTTCATCAGAGCTAGGGAAGCTCTTCTGTTATTCTGGAAAGTAGTGGTAGCTGGCATTTCATGTGTGTTCTGCCAGGCCTTGTCCTGAGCATCTTGCAGGCGTTGTCATGTCCCACTTTATCGTCAAGACAAGCTTGATGACTTACTATTTCCCATGAAATGCTGTTATTGGAGGGGACTGAATTATTTGGCTAGATTTGAACCCAGCTCTTTGGTACTCAAGTTGATTATTTATCTTTGGACATCTCTAACACTCTATCTGGTTGATGAATCAACTGCATGTGCAGTTCTTAAACATTTTGAATTTGACCTACATTTATATGTGTTTTGGTACTGGGAATTAAACTTAGGACCTTGCACTTTCCAGACAACTTGCTTAAAAAATGTATTTTATGTTCTGACTACGACTCAGGACAAGTGTGTGTGCACACATGCACACACACAGATGCATACACACAGAAGTGTACAGATATTTGTACTTATGTTGCTACCCACATATCAAAACAAAAGCTCAATAGACTCATATTTACTCTTTCTATATATTTTCCATTAAATTTTATGTTATTTCAGAAAACAGATGTCTATAACCTTGGTGGGTGGTGATCGGCACTTTGAAAAACAATGAACTAGAAAAATTTAGTCCTTTTGCAAATCATTGAGTCCTTATGTTTCTGCATAACTTGGAAATGCCTTTGGGCTTATCCTGTTCCTTAAGTGTTCTAAGAAATACGTTTCATTATGCAATATATAAACACTTAGTATCATCATGGCCATAATATCTCAGAATATGAAGTTGTGGAAATCGTTAAAGAGGTATTTTGCAAAATGTTTTTGTGCGTGTGTATTTTGTAACTGGAGAATTTGCTTTTATTTATCTTATTTAGCAAAAGAAATTGCATTACACTGATCATTTCCATATGTATTTTTAAAGTTACTTGCTTGGTTTAAAGTTTTATTCTTTAAGTTACAAGGGCATTGTATTCAAATAAAAGGAGCAATCATAATGGTAATAATTTGAAGAGTTTATTGCTTTGGTTTCCATGTAAATGATCATAATTGAAATAAAATTTAATTTTTGCAAATGGATTTTGAAACTTTGGTGAAGAAACTTGGCAGATAAAGTTTCTTTAAATTTTTGTATTTTAAAGAGGAAAAAGTAATAAAACAATTTCAAAACAGATTAATAGGGTAATTATGATGATTAATTCATTGTGTATTGTGATATTCATGGTAGTTGTTCAGAGAACAAGGTATAGGCATAATATCTTGTCCAAATAATGTTAGCACAAACCTTTTTTTAACTAAGTGAAACTAGCTGTATAACTATCTTATCTATCTTGTGTATAACTATATTTTTCTTTTCTCATTTTCCTTCCTCTTGTCCCACATCACAGTTTCTTTT
>PVJA010021611.1:0-34837 GCA_004027025.1 Myocastor coypus | reverse complement strand
TAGTACTTGAAAATAAGAGACTGGGCCAAAAACCATATTCTTGACAGGCTACAATTTTGTATTTCCTTGAATTTCCAAATATCTGTGTCAAAATTGTGTAACTGCTTATATCACATTGTATGGAAATTTATTAGAATATCAATGATGGTCAGAAAATATCATTTCCAAGCTAAGTCAAAGATATTTGATACTCAGAAAGCCAGCGATGATAAGCCCAGTACCTATGTTACAGAATAATAGTATCACAAAGCTTTTCTGCTGGAGGGCTGAGAATGTAAGTTAACAGACCGACAATTGGAGAAAAAGAAGGGCTATAAGGATAGCCAATACATACATTTTATTAAACAGTCATTTTGGCATTAGCAAGTATCACCCTTTTGCATTCCTGATAGTTCTCTTTCTAGATCTACTACTGTTTCACTATGGCAGATATCACATATCTTCTTCCCCTACTGTCATAAATATGAAGAGCTCTACATTATAGCAGAAATAATTATGGTTTTTGTAGATTTATCATCTCTGTATTTTTACCTTTTAAATTTAAAAGTTGAATTAGTTAGGTAGATTTAGGAGGAGGGACAGAAGAAAGCTGTTAATTGCTCTTAAAAGAGGAAGGTGTGGGACAACTCAGTATCACCTGACCTTCTTCATCAACTCACTTCTGATTTACTAATTATGCTGGTAAGAAAATTAGTGGTGGCTCGGAAATGAGCTCTGTGCACAAATGGGTGGAATCCAGAGCTGCAAAGAGAAACTAGAAGACCATACTGCTTAATCCATGATGACAGACTGCCATGGGCTTCACTGGCCTAGGGTCAGAAGGTTGCCAGCCTGTGGACTCAAAATGTGCGTCTTGTCTGAAGGCATTGTAGCTGAGGGCAAAAGGAGCATCATGAGGACATTTAGACTCACTAGGATCATGCAGCTCTAAGCAAGGTGCAAGTAACCAATAAGTAACCTGTAAATAATCTGTTACGAACATTACACTCATACTCATGTGAAAGACATGGAAAACAGGATAATAATATTCATTAATATATAGTGCAAGGTCTGGCCATATATCTCAATGGACTGAAGTGCCTGCTTAGGCAGATACAGGGGCCAGGGGTTCCATCCTCAGGCCTGCCATGTTGGCCCCATCTCCAGGGCATGCTGAGATGGCACTTAAGACTGGGCATGGTGGTGCATGCCTGTAATTCAGCACTTGGGAGGCTGTAAACAGGAGAATCACTGTGAGTCTAGTCTACGTAGTGAGAACCTGTACACCCTGTAGACCTTGTGCTAAATACAATACAAACACACACACACACACACACACACACACACACACAGCAAATGTGAGTTCTTTTAATAAGATATTAGCAAATTACAGCCAGAATCACAAAAATATTTATATATGTTGACCGATTATCATAAATCCTATTTCAAAAGTTAACCGAGATAATCATATAACATTGAAAAAACCCATACAGCAATAAAAAGTAAGACAAAAACTTATCACAATGTGGGAATGGAAGCAGATTCCAGAATCTGATAACAGGCCCCTACAAGTATACTTTGCTAGTTGGGTGTCATGGTGCACACCTATAATCTCAGCACTGACAAAGCCGAGGCAGGAGAATCACCGTGAGGTCGACATGAGCCCGGGCCACAAAGTGAGTTCAAGGACAGCCTGAACTCCACAGTGAAATATGTCTTGAAAAGACAAAACATGAAATAAATATTATAAATATTTTAAAAATACTATTTAATAAACTTAGTGATGTGAAATGAAGTTTTTCCCCCCCCATGGAACTGGAAGAAATACAAAGATGTATATTCTCATTTCTGTTACAAGATTTTTGAAAGATACACTTAAGTGTATTAAGGAAAGAAAAATGCACAGCGCTGCATTTTAAGAATGGAAGGGAGGGCCTGGCGAGATGGCTCAGTGGTCTCAAGCGTCTGCTTGGAAAAGCTTGGGCGGCTTCAGGGACTGCGGTTCGATCCCCGGCACCACATGGTGCACCAGCCCTGCCCTCGGGGCGGGCTGAGCCGGCCATAAAAATGAGTGAATAAACAAAGGTTCTGAAACAAGAAAATAAATAAATAAAATAATTAAAAAAAAAAAAAAAAAAGAATGGAAGGGTACATGGTTATAATGGCATGATTATAAACGGCATGATGAAACACTTCAAAAACGAGGGGGGAAACAGTATGATAGCTTATAAAAAAGGTATAGAAAAGTGTCAAAAATCTTTCTTACTCCTATGTACTAGAGTGAAGCATTATAAAGTATTTATTAGTAATTCCTCAAAATATGTCACTGTTACTGAATATCCAGCAAAACCATTTCAGGGTCTGTGTGTAGAACATTCCAACTCATGAAAGGTGGGAAAGGCCAAAAGGACTTAATCTAACTATTTCTCATAAAATGTAGATATATATTTATTCATCACTCATTGAAAAGAAACTGTACTATCACTTCAGCCTGACAAACAGAATAAAATATCGGTTATGAATATTGAAATATAAGATAGTGATAAATCTCATTACAAAGTTTACAAAATCTATATCAGAAAATTAAAAAGAATGCATATCATCCAGAAATTAGCCAAGAACAAATCCTGGAGGAGCTGTTAGGAAAAAGGAACTCTTGCCCACTGTTGATCTCATCATTAGCTGTTACAGGCACTGGGGAAATCAATGTAGAGATTATTTAATAATAAAAAAAAGCTAGGGTTAGAGATCCTATTTGATCTAGCTGTGCCTCTTGTGGGCATTTTTGCAGAAGAACCGGAAACGTCCTACCACAGTGATACATGTGCCAAATAATGTAACCCATGTTGATAGCAGCATAATTTGTAATAGCGAAATCTTTGAAACAACCCAAATGTCCATCAACTAAAGAATGGATAAAAAAGATTTTTGATTTTTGAATGATGAACTATTGCCTTGAAAAGGATAGACTGCAGACTTTTTAAAGTCAGTGGATGCAGGTGGAAACCGTCCTCATAATGACATAAATCAGCCTCATATATGAGTTTGCATTCTGAAGGGATGACACGTACTCTCAGAGTACTCAGCTGGCGACTCAGCAGTGAACTGTAAGGCGTCCGTGTCTTTCTGTCTGAGAAGAAAGTCAAAATCTTGGAATAACTTGAACGCATGTTGTGGCGCTGGAATGAAACCAGGGATGCTCTCACGAGTACATATTTTTATCATGGTACTGTACATATGAATGGTCATATGAATACAGGCTTAGATTTATATGTACAAATAAGTAAGTGTGTAGAAATTGCTAAGTATGGTATGTATATGGATAACTTTTATATTTAAATATAGTTAAGATAATATCATATATTACAACCCCATATATTTCAATTCAATTGCTAACATTTCTGGCCCTCTACTCATTATTTGCTACCAATTGCTTAATATTTTTTTTCTGTGTCTCCCTTAATTTTGCTCTCGTGTCAGTTTTACACCTCGGGTGGCAGCCTTGCCATTCTGAAATCATGCTGTGTCTGTTTATAGGCCAGCGCATTGTACAACCAGAGGTAAGGTACGGTGAAGCGCAGGGGCCTTCAGCTTCTATCACCTCTTCTAGATAATAATCAATAGTGGCTCAGTGGTACCTGAGTACCAAGCAGGAGGAAGGGGCAGAGCCTAGAGAGGCAGCACAGGGGGCTGTGGTGCTCGCTGAAAAGTGAACTCAGATGCGGAATTGCACAGGGGCCACGGAGAGACGCAGCTTGCTTCCTGGATGCAGCCGTAGCCAGTTTATGCCAAAGGTCCCATGCAAGGTTATGCTCATTCAGTAGCGTTTTTCTGTTTTCCCTCATGCGTGCTTGACAGGCCCACATGGACAAAACTCATTTAGCAATATACCAAAGTAGGCTTCAGCATATTTAATTTTTAAAAGCTGTGGCAAAAATCTGTTGCAACTTGTAAAATATTCAGCTAGGGTTTTGAAAAGACGTTAAAAATTCAAGGAAAACCTGTGTTTCTAGTAGACAAACACTGCAGAGAAAAGAATAATGTATGAAGTTAGAGCGAGGCAAAAACACACAGTCGATGTCCGAAACTTCTTGGCAACACATTTGCTCAGATTGCTTGGTTAGATTTTTGTGTCTTGGTGCAAGCAGGAGGTTAAGAAGGTAAAATAAATTCGAAATGGTTGGGATCGTGGGGAGGCTAACAAGATTCTCCTGAACAGCGAGAAAGCTTGGTGTAAAGGATAACTTCACTTTCATTTATGAATGCAGCTTTTCCCCCAATGAGAATGAAAAGCAAATGCAAACATCTGCCAGCTCTGCTTTCTTGCCTGTGCATAAGTGGGAAGGTTTGGTGTCCGATTTCCATTTGTCCACTAGATTTCTCTAGTTGTCATGTTTTTTGCAACCTTCCTTAGGAAAAGCCAAATAAACAGACCCTAAGGTTAAAATATATGGAAATTTATTATCTTATTATCTAATCTTTCTGGGAAAGAAGTGGGCAGGATACAATGGAACACATTCTCCAGATCAGTGATTATGGCCGGAAAAGCCAGAAAAATAAGGTTTCACTTGGGGTGCAATAATGCAACTAAAAATTTTTTTAATGAAATAAAATATAATATTAATGTCCATATACTGTGACTAGCTTAATTTATAAACAAGTGACTTTTAATGACATGAAGAAAAGGACTCTGATGACTTTTATATTTCAATTAATTTCAAACTATTTTTTATTTAAGGACTGTCTTTTAGAAAAAGTGATTTATGCTTCTAGTGCTGTCTGCACTTAATAAAAGAAAGCAAGAATCTCTTGGGGAAACAGTTCTGTTAGTGTCGATAGCCTGAAGATGAGAAAACTGTCTTCAAGCCCCTTATCGACAAATGTGCCCGTATTGATCCTGGGAACCCCGGAGACCAACACGCTGATGTTCTGGTCTGAATAGCAATGACCCCCAGGCTGACCCATGGTATATGCAAAACTGCTTGTCCCGTGGACTGAAATCTGCCTCTTAGTTACATAAACAGAATTTAATGTTAATATGTATTTTCATCCACTGATGACTAAATTAGTTTGACGTGGAGGCTTAAGGATCAATTTCTTTGCTGGGAGTCCAGTTGAAGTTTCGTTTACTTCTTTATAATTTTAAATTTTAATTAATTAATCATTTAATTAATGAATTAATTAGGTACAGGGTCTCATAGGTAGCTTAGACTCTAGTGATCCTCCTGTTTCAGCCTCACCACTGGCGGGATGGCAGGCGTGTAACACCACGCCCGGTTTCGGTGGCCGGCACTCTGCTCCCAGAATTCCTGGGCCAGCATGGCACGCAGTATCACAGCAGGAACTCAGGTCCTTATGCTTGCCAGCTTGGTGCTTAGACCGTTGAACTATCTCTCCAGCGCACTTTCACTTCTTTATGGACGCAGAGTTCTGTTTTTCCCTCCTGAAACTTGTATGCTTCTCCAGCGAGTAGTTTCTGTTTCTCCACCTTTCTGGTACCAGATCTGACACTGAGTGGTTATCCTAGGCACATGCCTGAACTGTGCTGCTAGCATAACGGTGAGGAACTCTGAGCCCAGCCTTGGGACATGCAATTAGAACACACATGCCTAGATCCTAGGACAAAACCTTTGCACAGAAACCTGTCAGATCAGGTTAGTTCTTATCACTGTTGCTATTATTAACAATTATAAACATTGTCTTAAACCTTTGTTACCACAAGTAGAATTATGGATAATGAGGAAAACTACTGTGAGTAGAGTTACTGTCTTCAAGAGGTGAAATGCAACATAAGGAATGTCCAACTATTCTTATTTTTTAAAAAATGGATAGCAATAACATCTTTATGTATGTTTGCATATATTTACAGGGTCATTTTAAAATAACACCTTCAAAAGATATTTTGATGTATTTGGTATAATAAGGTTATGATACAATTCTGTGATGCAGAAAACCAGTTTGTGCTGCTGTGTGATATGTGTTATAACAGCCCTAAAAAACTTCCAAGAGTTCCATGTAATGTGAGAAAACCTCACCAAAGGATGTTCACAGTGTGGAGAAAAGAGAGATAAAACAGAAACTGATAACCTTTCATATACCCTGAACTTCTCCCAATTACAGAAAATATCCCTTAAAATTATGTTAGTCTTGAGGACACTATTGGTAGGGAAAATGTTTTACAGTTAGTTTAATTTCCCCTAACCTTTGCTTTGGGCTGCTCAAGTTCTTTTTTTTTTTTTTTTTTTTTTTTTTTCATGTCATAAAAAGGCACTTGGTTCTAAATTAAGCGTAGTCATTGTATTAAATTATACATATATTTCCATTTATTTTCTTATGGAATATATTGAGGAAATGGCTAAAAATTAAGGAAAAATTTACTCTGAACCTTAAAAATGAGGGAAAATATTATGGTCTAAATATTCTTTATCTAACTATCATCATACCAACAGCTGTCTAATATACACATACTTATTTTATTTTTTTCTTGTTTCAGAACTTTCGTTTGTTTGTTTATTTGTTTATTTTTATGGCTGGCTCAGCCTGCTCTGAGGGCAGGGCTGGCACAGCATGTGGTGCCAGGGATCGAACTGCGGTCCCTGCAGTCACCTAAGCTTTTCTAAGCTTAAATTTTAGAAATGATACATGCCACAGATTTCCAAATCTCATGTTGTTTTGGGAGAAGAAACATGATCTGACAAGCAGCTAACTATGTCAATTAAGAATAGGTGAATCCTTGTTTTAATTTTCAGAAAAAAATGAGAGTTTAAATAAAAGTGTACTTTGAATATGTACACTTTCCCTGGATAGATGTGCTTATCACCCAATTTAATGAAAAATGGTCCCAGTTTAATCTGCCTGATGCATTCAAAACTATGATTATTCACCAATAATTCTCTGATTCATGGGCCTGGTGGGGGACATGGGAGCATGAGAGGTGCACCTTGGAGCTCTCTTATTTTGTTAGGGGTGGGGTGCGCTTGAAGTTTGGGAGGAGGCAGAAATGCGTGAGCTACTGAAGTGTTTTCCCCAAATTATAGTAAGTTATAAAGGCAGTGGGAATTTCACCTGGGAGTCCTGCAGGACATAAGTAGGGCATATGCCAGGATGTGTTCCCCGGAGGAGACTCTAGATATCATCAAATTCTAAGGTTGCTCCACTACATTCGAGTTCTGCTTCTCACAGACATCTTCTTTACTCACCTGAGGCAGACACCAACAGCACCTTGTTGCCTGCTTGGTCCCAAAAGATCTTCTTCTGTGGGAATATCACACTCTGCCAGGAGTTACTTTTTACTGTCCCAAAGTATCTCGTTGTTTTACATTTGGGAGACAGCTCCAGAGTAGCTTGGCAGCATCACGGCTGTCAGCACAGGAGTTCTCTGTTTTGGAAATGTCTTCCCATGAGGTCATTTAGCCTTTGTGGAAGCGAGCATTTCCTGTTTACCTCAGTTACGGGGGAAATGTAACATGTATTATTTTCATGTAGTCTTCATTTAAATTGGTTTTGGGAGCAAGTTAAAAATAAACTCAAGAAACAATCAGCAGAAAATAGTAAAACATCGAAAAAAACAAAAAAGAAATATAGAAACTATTAAAGTAAGATAAAATGGCACAAAATAAAACTGGACCAAAAGAATCCGTGAAATGCAATGTATAAAACTTTCAGACTTTTAACTGAATGAATTCGGAATGAAGAACCTGCTACAGAGGAGATGCAGAAAAGCAACATTCCTCAAGAACAGGGGGGAGATAATATTTGCTTTAAGGCAGCTTTTGAACCAATAATTAGCTCTAGACAGAGGTATCATTTATAGCCAAACTAATGGTCTACTAACAATGCATAACCTGGCTATGCAACTTCCAAGTTTATTGATTTTTTAAAAAGTACTCTAAGCAAGTGGAACTGGAGGGTTTACTTAGGTTTTTCCTTCTTAACATGGAGTTGATAAATTCATAACCTTATGCACACAACATCTTGGTCCAAAGGAAAAACATATCCATTAGCTCTCAAAGATTTTTGTAACTGTTCAGCTCTAATCCTTACACAAGGAAAGTCAGCTACTGCTATGATACCTATAAATATGCCTTAACTTTGTCTATTTTTGCATTTCATAAAGAAACTTCAGTCATACAATATGAACACCTTTTTGTGTCTGGCTCTTTCTGTTTAGAATAATGATTTAAAGTACATAATGTTACTGGGTTTATTGGTAGCATATCCTTTTGTTCTTTTTAAATATTTTATTACTTTTAATGAGAAATAACAATGAGACAGTTTCCAAACACATTACCAGGACAGCCACAATAATTAATACAGTGCATATATTTGTCTTCATAGTAGTTGTTCATAGCACAAGATGCAGACATGATAACTTTTCTAGACACTATTGGTAAAAATATTTCTTTTCATTGAACTAAGAGAAAGTAGTTGTATACACAGTCCAATATCCTGTGATAGTAGTGGATTATTGCGAGAGCTGGCAATGTTGGAAGCTGTTGACTTGAGCCTTTTACAGCTCAACATACTTATCTGGCTTTACTTTTTATGTCTTTTCTGCTGGGTGGTTAAGGCCAAGTTAAAGAAAGACCTATATAACAAAACATGTAACTTTTGTATCTGAA
Source organism: Myocastor coypus (assembly GCA_004027025.1). Classification (NCBI taxonomy): domain Eukaryota; kingdom Metazoa; phylum Chordata; class Mammalia; order Rodentia; family Myocastoridae; genus Myocastor; species Myocastor coypus. The sequence goes on along the minus strand of PVJA010021611.1, from coordinate 26,237 downwards.
AAGATCAGTCAAATATTCTCAGGATTTATTTCGAAACCATGTACAGTGCTCTGTAGAACTGTTTTCAGTGTCTGCTGTCTGGATGAGTTATAGCCATTACTTGACCAGTTTGCTTTCTCTGAAAGCCTGAGGGAATATTTTCTCTCTAGGTGACTCTCCTTAGGCACACTATACATCATCAGTCCCTTTCCTCTGTGACCCCATAATCTCCATGAACAGATAAATAGAGATGCCACTGAGTTACAGGATGTTGCAGTATAGGAAATCAAGAAATTAAGGATTAAACAACAAAGAGACAGCAAGCAGAAAAGTTAGGAAACTTGACAGGTGCAAAATCATGCACTGATATATACAGGATAAATTAGACAATGGTCTTGAGAATCAACAACAGGTTTTTTTTTTAATTACTTGTATTAAGAAATAACAATATGAAAGTTTCAAAACACATTAGTAGTACATTTACAATAATTGACACAGTGCATATTGTCCTCATAATAGTTATACAGAGCACAGGGTGTGAACATCACACATTTTCTAATTGATATGTATAAGGAAAGAAAAAAAAAAGAAAAAATTTCTTCCCTTTGAACTGAGAGGAAGTAGTCATAATACTTAATCCAATCTTCTATAATTGCTTTGGGTTACTGGTGTAATTGGCAATGTTGGAGGCTGTTGATTTAAGCCTCTTATCCAACAGGTTATTGGTACTCAAAGTAGCAATATGTAAGACCAAAACTATGCTTGGAATGTTTGTCATTCTGATCTTTTAGGTGTGTGCTGCTTCTAATGTAATTTCAATTACTGCTATACTCTCTCTAAAGAAATTTTTTTTCTTTGCGGTACCATGGCTTGAACTCAGAACCTTGCGCTTGCCAGGCAGGTGCTTATTCTACTGAGCTATCTCCCCAGCCCCAAAGACACTCTTCTTCAGTGTTTTTCTTCTTTCCTTTTCTTATTGTCTTTTTGAGACAGGGTCTCACTATGCTGTTCAGGCTGAACTTCAGCTCACTTTTGTAACCCAGGTTGGTCTTGAACTCACACTGATCCTCCTGCCTCAGCCTCCCAAATGCTGGGATTTCAGGCATGTGATACCATGCCCAGCTTTCAAGTAAATGTTTGTTTTTAAGAGAAAACAGAGTAATTAAAGAGAAGCTGAGAAAAGGAAAAATGCCACAGGATTGACCTGCTACAATTTTACATTTGCTTAGGCTTAAATTTCTAAATTTCATTGTAAAAATGTGCAACTGTTTTATCACATTCTATAGGGATTTATTAGAATATCAGTAATTAGGCTGGGGAGATAGCTCAGTAGAGTAAGCACTTGCCTGTTAAGTTCAAGGGCCTAAGTTCAATCCCTGGTTGTAAGAAAAAAAAAAAAAAAGTGGAGCTCTCAGTGATTGGTGGAAAATGTCAATTCCATGTTAAATCTAAGGCATTTGATATTCAGAAAGACAATGATGGTAAGCTCAAGTACCTATGCTATAGAGTAGTAGTAGCACCGATCTTCTCTTCTGGAGGGTTAACAACTTAAGTTTGCAGGTCAAAAAATAGAGAAAAAGAAGGGCTGCAAGAATAGTCAATATTTTGGCCCTAGCCCTTCAAAGTCAGTGAGGACTCAGAATGGAAGCTTATTCTGTTTGCAGAATAATATCTATGATAGGCACACAAAAATACGTTTACTTATTTTCTGGTTACCAAAACGGTGGCAGTTCCAGTTTATGGCTAGTTTAAATAATAAGTAAAAGACTTTAAATATCCTTATATAATTCCATAAAAGGAAATTATCTATAATTTTGGCTATAGCTATTATGTATACTTTTGGCTGTAGATATTATCTATAATTGGCTATAGATAAAAAAACACATTTTCATTACTCTTCCATATATTCAAAATGCTGAGTCATAGATTAGGGGCATGTTTTATTTTACGATAAAAAGCAAAACACTTTCGTAACAGTACTATATTTTCCAGCATTGCATACAAGCAGTGCTGTTCTCTGTGTTTCTGTTACTCTATATCATGAATACAATGTACCACTGAGAATTTTTTAAATCACATTTTGGGCAATCACTGTTCATGGAGTTTGAGCACATCTTTCATGGAGCCTTTTGTCATTCTCCTGTTGTCCTTTAAGTGTTTGCATATTCTAGTTCCGAAAACTGTTGACACATTTTGTATTATAAGAATTTTCTTGAACTGTATTTCCCATGGCTCATCGGTTTTGTTTTTTTTTTTAATGTATTTAGGGCAGGGTCTACAGGTCTACAGGGTCTCACTACATGAATCAGACTCATCCTGATCCTCCTGTTTTCAGTCTCCAGAGTGCTGAGATTACAGGTGTGTGCCACCATGCCCAGTCTCAGCTGCTGTCTCAGCCCCCCCCCCCTGGGGCAGGGCCAGCACAGGACTGCACTTTGCCTAAGCAGGTGCTTTAGTTCCCTGAGCTATCTGGCCTCCCCTATCCATGCGAAATAGCTGTTGGATAAACAGGGGCTTAATTAAATAGAGCCCAATTTTCCTTTTATTCCTAAATGATATTTTAATGACAAAATTTCTATATTGTACTGTGCAAAACAATGTTTAAAATATGTTGAAAGACAAAATTAAACTAATAAATATATCCACTTATGCACAAAGGTTTATAAAGAATTTTACTAGCTATTTTCAAATAAGGCAATGAATTGCTTTGAACAATCATATTTAGGGTTTTTAAAACAATTTTTTTCAGTATTTATTTGTTCCAGGGTCACACTAGCAGGGAACGTGGTACTGGAGGTCAAACTCAGGTGTTTGTGATTGCCAGACAGATGCTAAGACCACTGAGCTATCTTCCTAGCCCTTGTATTTAAGTTTTATAATGCATCCTTTGAAACTGTTCCTTCTGTCAAGTAAAATGTTGGCTCTCTGACTTCTGTCAGTCAACAGGGTGCTCTCCACTTCTTTAGGTATTCGGCTCTTTCATGTTTTTTCTTTTCTGGTGGAACTTGAGATTAAACTCAGGCCCTTGTGCTTGCCAGGCAAGCACTTATTCTGCTGAGCTATCTGCACAGCCCCCGGAATTTAACTCTTTTATGTTCCACATTTAATTGGAGATATGTAGTAGCTATCTTTCCATGCTTATTCATTTAATAATTCTCCAGGTTTATTCTGGAGTTATGATCTAGTATTTTTTGTCTTCTCTGAGAGTCTTTTCTTCCAGTGGTGGTAACAAAATTTAGCTAGGCCTTTGTACACATTAATCAAAAGTTCTAGTACTGAGCTACATACACAACCAATAAATCACTTTGTGCCTTACATTTGAGAATTTTCTCTCGTACATATAAGAGCATTGTATAGGTTGCGGCTTAATTTTCATGTTTTGGATCCATCTCATTTAACCCTCTTCATAATGACAGAATTTCAGAAATGCATCTCCATCTTCTGCCTTGATGCAAGGCTCCCTGACTATCTTTAGACTGATAACTGCACATGTGGTATTATTTTCCTAGTTTTTATCCTACTGGTGGTCCATTAAATTTTTGCATGTGGGTTGAAACTAGTAATAACAGATCCTCAGATGCCTGGGTAAGCAAGCTTTCTCTTATAGCTGTTGGTTTTGCTCTGTCAAGAATTCCCATTTCTTCTGAGTTCAGTGAAGTTCAGTTCTTCTCTATGTGGGAGATTGTCTGCTCATGAGAAACAAAGCCCCTTACCTCCATCTTTATCCGACCTTTACTTCAGTCCTAATCACTGTGACACGCAGAGCTGGCTCTACTGAAGCAGATGCTGCCTTAATTGGCCTAAAGTAGATGATTATATGAGACTGAGACACAGATGTCTCTCATTGCAGCACATGAGTAAGAACTGCGTCCTCTGTTGACAGCTAAAATAGAGGCTGGACTAAGAGCCTGAGATTCCAAGGCTATACCACTTTGGCTGAGGCCAGGAGATTCACAAAGAATCATGCCTTCTTTTCAGTGAGGTGCCAGCCTGGCATGTCCCAAGCTCTCTGTGCTGCTAGACGGAGGACCTCTGTACCTGGTGTGAGAGTACAGAGGCCCTCCAGCTCTCCTTACAGCCACACCAGCAAAGTATCTCTTTCCTAGCTCTCTACTGCTCCCTCCATGATTGATACCAATAAAAGTCTTGAGCTCCTGGACTTGTGGTCCTTTGTCCCAAAGAGAGTGCTGGTCATCCCAGAGTCCTTGCGAACTGTAGATTTTTCTCACTTTGTCTTTCTTCTTTTTCACTTTTCTCCCTTCCAGTTAGGTAGATGGAAGACTGATACCCTTCATGGGGGTTTCAGTAGAGTGAGTCTATATTTGTTCTGAACTTAGTTTTGCATTATGATCCTTAGCCAAGGAAATAGCCCTTACCAAAGTTATGTAATCACAGAGTCTTAACTGAATGTCAGTTTGTTTGTTTGGGTCTCCCCATCACAGGTAGTTGAGGATTCCAATCACCCAAGCTCCTAGCAAAACTTGTTCTATTACCAGCTGGCTTTCATTCCTTATCTGAATATCTCTACACCGTCTCATGCTTTTCCCAGAGCAGCTGGCAGGTTCGCAGATATTCGGCAAAGTGAATGGAAATGAGAACTTAGTGTTGGACAGTGCAAGAAGTAGTCCATATACTATCTGATGTTATTTTTATAGTCTCGGTACGAGACTATAAAAAGAGACTTTGTCTCTTTGGGACAAAGGACCACAAGTCCAGGAGCTCAAGACTTTTATTGGTATCAATCATGGAGCGGGCAATAGAGAGCTAGGAAAGAGATACTTTGCTGGTGTGGCTGTAAGGAGAGCTGGAGGGCCTCTGTACTCTCAGCAATTGTGATTAACCATTTCCTTTTTGTAATGAACATAACAAAGACTTATGCCAATTTCTTAAATTTCTGAAATATTCCATATAGCAGATAACAGAAAAATGGCTTCCCAGAGCTGGCTTTTATTATACAATGGTTGCTTATCTTTCATGAAGGACTTTGACTATTTGCCTCTATTAAAAAATATCCTGTAAGAAAATACACTGATGAGAGATGGTGAGTTGAATAATCATCTGTCCGACTACCAAAGGCTAGTACTTACCTGTAATTCATTTTAGAACTTCTCTTGAGAAGCAAGAACCTAGCTACAATTAGCATGAGTTTGGAATGGGCAGCTCCCGCAGCAGTTTGGGCTGAATTCTAGTGTAATACCTCTCTGGCCCTGCGTTTCTTAGCATATTTGCATTGCAAAGCACATAAATGTGGTGCAAGGTAGGAAAACCATGCTTCAAATATTTACAACTGCAGAGAGCAACATCTGGGCTCTCCGCCATATTAATTTTATTCCCCAAATCATGACACTTTGGGGAATATTTTCCAGTGAAAAGTAGGAGAACTCTGCATCAGTAAGAACAAAAGCAAGGTTGGCTGCACTCACTGCAACAGTGCCTATCACTTGTGCCTGGGGTAGCTCGGCACAGACAGAGCCACAGACTGTTCCTTGGGAAGGGCATTGCCAACGTCAGATAGGCATTAAAGGCCTGAGTTTGGCACACTTGGGCTTACATCTTGTCATTTATTAGCTTTGCGGCTTAGAGGACTTACTCCATCTGAGTTGCAACTGGCACATGGGGGTCATTAAGTAAATAATAAGAAAATCACTGTGGATTTAGGAGGAGGGGACAAAAACAGAAATGACAGGTGCGGAAGACACTCCCTCAGCTTTCCGCTTCCAGTCACAGCCATCTATGTCCAGTCCTGCTCACCGACTAGGGTCAGGCTCTTTAGAGAGGTGAGCACAGAGAGGGGAAAGGCTTCAGCCGAGCTCTCTGAAATGAATTAACAGCACATTTTTGCAATAACCACATTGTCCAACTGGCACCAACATGATTCTGTTCAAATAATCAATGGGCACATAGTTATTCATAATAACACTAATCCGATATTAACATATACTTACTGAAATGACAAATATTGTATTAAGCAGTCTCAAGTTAAATATGACGTGCATAAACATCAAGTGAAAGTATCATCAGACTTACTTTATGTGATTAGTATTATGTTTAAATATGTAAAACAAATAAATGCACTTCCTCTTGGATAACATCGTATTTACAGGAGAACTACGTCTTTGTCTCCTCTAATTCATCCTTTATTGTAATTCTCTTTTTGTCAAATCAGAGACATATGCTATTTCAGCTTTTGTGTCTGATTTGTTTCACACCATTGTATTAAAATACATTAATGTAAAGTAAATTTGAATTGGTCATTCTTATTTCTTCAAATTATTGTGAATATTTTGCAGGTGGACTTACTGAAGAAGAGGAAACATTTTTGAATAGAGAAATTTAAAAAAGCCTTGATATACAAAAAGCAATTGTTACTACTTTTCTTTGCAATGCCAGTTCATGCTGTCTCAATGTGAGATAATTATAACAAGTCATGGGGGAAATTTAGTACAGTTATTTTTAATTAGTTCTAAAGGCTATTGTCTATCTCATTCTTCATTTCTGTGTAGTATTAGTCAATATAGTTCTTTTTTTCTAGAGAGGTACCTGTGTAAATTTTCCCCACTCATTGGGGGTTACCAGAAGATGATAGAACAGACCATTGTTCTACCTCTTAAATAATGTACTATTTTAGCTATTTCTGTGGAATACTAATGAAGCTAAGTCTTGCTACTATGGGTAAGAGAAAATGAAAACTATTAATAAAGAGACAGAGTTCATCATAACCAGTCCACATTATGTATCCAGTGTAGCTTTACAAGATTGGATTACAAGACCAATCATCTTTCTATCATTTCTTTTTTAAATTTTCATCTATATTACCTTCATGATTATAAAATTAATACATGCTAACCCTGGCTGGGTGTAATGATACACAGAGATAATTCCAGCACTTGAGAGGCTGAAGCAGGAGAATCATTAAGAGTCTGAGGCCTGTGGGACTACGTAATGAGTACAAGGACAGCCTGAAATACATAGCAAGACTCTGTCTCAAAAGAACAAAACCGAAACCAGAGATGCTAACTATAAAAGTCTTCATTATGGAAAATGAAAAGAACAAAAGTTAGCCCAGAATCCTAACCTCTGAAATGACTCTGGAAGTATTCTTGCACATTTTTAAAGCATATTGTCATATGCAAATTATATATACAAATAATATTCTGTTCTGAGACAAGTTTTGAAATAATTTTAAGAAATAATTCAACCAGGACCAGCCAAATAGCTCAGCAGATCAAAGCACCTGCTTAGGCGGAGACAGCGGCCGGGCTTTGATCCCTGATGTGGTGAGGCTTCGCGTGGCATGGCATGCCAGCTGCGCCCCCAGCATGTGCTGAGGCAGGCAACTGAGAGTGGGGTGGTGGTGCACAGTTGCAATCTCAGCTCTTGGGAGGCTGAACACAGGTGGATCGCTACGAATCTGACCTACATAGTGACACCCTGTAGACCCTCACTAAATAAATAAATAAATAAATAAATAAATAAATAAATTAATTCACCTGACCACTTTCTCCAAAAAAACCTTTAAGCATTAGTTTTCAAAGATCCCATTACATAGTAGATGGAAAAAAACCCTAAGTTGTACAGTGCATTATTAAATATCATTCCAAGTATTAAAGGTGAAATCAAGTCCTAAAAATACAGGAAGTCAAAAGTTCCTTATCCAAGTTCCTTATCAAAATGAAAACTTCTAAACTCCAATTCCAGCAAGTATCAGCAAATAGCTTTAAAGTTCTACTGTGGGAGACATTATCACTTCCTTAACATAAAGCAAAGCTATGCCAGTGTTCCTGTAGATAGTCACTTCTAAGAATATGAGGGGTGGACACAGAAATGAGGTCAGCCTTGGCAACTGGTAAAGGACGGTTTTGATTCAGCTTCCCAGTTTGGTCTGTGACACTTTCAAGACATCTTCCATCTGTTTTAGAGACGTTTCCATTTCAACTCTACTTTCAAGATTAGTAAATTCTTGTCTTCTGCTACAGTTTGCTTTGCAGAGGACCCTAAAATATACCTTTTGATGGCTTTCACACTGAGGCAAAACAAGTTCCTCCTGTAATCTAGGTGCATGGAAATGCATCGGTACATGTAGCCAAGGTGGAGCAGGCAGCCTGTACAGTACCGAGTCTCAAGAATGCAACCGTTTCCATTTTTCCACTTGCATAGCTTCTGCTCTTTACAGAAACACTAGAGGATATAAAGCACGACAGGATGTAGTCGGAGTCCTCCAGACCTTCCACCCAGCTCAGCGACTGGCCCAGTGGCTGCCGGCAGCCCGAGCACAGGAGCACCAGCGGGTCCTCCCCTTGCACCACCTGGTCCACTGGCTCGCTTTATGCCTTCACCTGCCAGGCCACCAGCCCATCTCCACTGGTCAAGCTCTACATGCTCATCCACCTTTTTTGTCTAATGCATTTAATAAGAAATGACAATGTGACAATTTCAGAATACATTAGCAGTACATTTCCTGTATTTGATATAATGCATACTGTTGTTCTTCTAGTAGTTATACAGAGCACAGGGTGTAGACATGCTAATTTTTCTAATCATTATTGGTACAAAAATTTTCTTCTAATTCAAGTAAGAGAAATTAGTTGTATACGTAGTCCAATGTTCCATAATCACAGTGGGTTATTGGCAAAACTGGCCATGATGGAAGCTGTTGATATAATCCTTTTACAGCTCAGTATACTAATCTAGCTTTATATTTTATGCTTCATGGTGAAACTTTTCTTCTGTGCGGTTAAGGGAAAGTTAAAGCAAGACCTATATAGCAAAACATGAAACATTTGTATCTCCCAGGATCAGTCAAATCCCCTCAGGATTTACTTTGAAATCATGTACAGTGCTTTGTAGAACTGTTGTCAGTGTCAGCCACCTGGAGGATTCACGGCCATTGTTTGACCAGTTTGCTCTCTGTGAAAGCCTGAGACAATGTTTTCTCTCTAGGTGATTTTCCTTAGGAACACTGTATATCATCAATCCCTTTCTTCTGTAGCCCCATAATCTCCTTGAACAGAAAATTTGGGAAACCACTGAGTTATAGGACGTTATAGCACTGGTTTTCCTATGTCCTGAGTCCTCACTGACCTTGAAGGGCTTGGGACAAAATATTGGCCATCCTTGTAGCTCTTCTTTTTCTCCAACTTTTCATCTTTTGCAGAAGAAAATCTTAGTGAATCTATTACTCTATAACATAGGTACTTGAGCATAACATCACTGTCTTTCTGAGTATCAAATATCTTAGACTTAACTTGGAATTAATATTTTCTGTCAATCATTGATATTCTAATAAATCTCCATGGAAAAGCAGTTAGACATTTTTTTACACAGGAATTTGGAAATCTAAGCATATACAAAATTGTAGCCTTTCAATCCTTCGGTATTTTTCCTAGTCTGTTACTGTCATTTAATGCCATTTTTGTTTTCTGGTAAACCAACCATTTACTTGAGAGAGAGCATAGCAGTAACTAAACTGATATTTCGATGCATGCTGCTCATCTACTTCTGTAGCTGCTGGTGGTGGTTCGAGTCTTCCAAGAGCTGCCAGCCCTACAAAAAGAATTTTGTAGAAAATAAAAACACTGAGGGGCCGGGGAGATAGCTCCTTGGCACAAGTGACTGTCTGGCAAGTGCAACGTTGTGAGTTTGAACCTGGTCCCACCAAAGAGAGAGAGAGAGAGAGAGAGAGAGAGAGAGAGAGAGAGAGAGAGAGAGAGAGAGAGAGAGAGAATAAAAACACTGAAAGCAAACTTTGTGGAAGATACCAGAAAGTGCAATAACTGGGTAAAACGGAACCGCTAGCTTCAGTTTCTTTTAAATATGCCCTCCCCCAGTGCCCACAGTGGCTGTACCAGTCTACACTCCCACCAATGGCAGAGGGCAGTTCCTTTCTCTTCACAATTCCACTGTGATTGATTGATTGTTTGATAATAGCCATTCTTGCCTAGGTGAGATGAAATCTCAGTGTTGTTTGAATTCACACCACTCAAATGACCAGTGATGTTGAACATTTTTGCATGTATTTCTTTGCCACTTGTACTTTTTCATCTGAGAAGTATATATTCATTTTAGATGTCCATTTTGGGGCTTGGTCCTTAAATTTGGGGGCAATGATTTTTGCAGTTTTGATGCATTCTAGATATTAATAATTTGGGGGAATAACCAGCAGTATTTTTCCCACTCTGTGTGTTCTTTACTCACTGTATTAATAATTCTATGACTGTGTCAATTTTTTGTTAAGGTTAAAAAATACTTATTTATGGTTTGCAATACTTCCTGTATAATTTTGGTCAAGTCTTTGCCTTCAGCTATTTCTTTAAGAGTCCTACCTATTCTCTCAGTATACTCAGTGATATGTTTTAATATTTAAATCTTTTATCCATTTTTATTTTAGATTAGTTAAAGGTAAGAGATGTAGGTCTAATATTTAAAAGAATTAAAACATTATAACATAGTGATATATGCACAAGTATGTTTATAGTAGTTAAATCTTGGAAACAGCTCAAATGCCCATCAACCAATGAATGCATGAAGAACATATAACATAGAGTCAGCCATAAGGGTCGATCAACTTAAGACATTCCTCGATAAATGGGTGCACCTTGAGACCATATTCTTAAGTAAAATGAATCAGAAACATGAGTGTAAATATTGAACTGTTTCTTTGAGGTGACAAATTGAAAGTGTAAATCAGGACCAAAATGTATAAGAGATACTGTGAAATAGAAAGAAAATATTCAACATGGGAAAGGGAACTAGGAAGGGGAAAGAAGAAAATGGAAGAAGCAGAAAAGAAAAAAATAGAAAAGAAGGAAAAATGGAAGCGAAACATTGGTAAGTGAGCAAGAGAAGAGAGGTTCAGAGGAGAGTTGAGGAACGGGAAAAATGAAACAGTAATGTAGACCTTACGCAAGTGCGTGCTCCCAGATGAATGTGGTCATCGGGTATGTTTTAAACATATGAATGAATTTACTTATTTTTTTAAAGTTAAAAAACAAAGAAATGAAGAAGCAAGAGTTCTATATGACTAATTCTTTGAATCGTATGAGGCAAAATTTGCAGTGAAATAAACAGAGTCCAAGGAGTTTTGACCCCAGATGTTGTATACAAGTAAAACGTGATGGGTGCCAGTCTAGCGCTGCTTCCTCCAGTGGCTCCAGGGCTGATGCTCCTGGAATGAACCAATGGACTCAGCAAAGACTAAACTATTCAAGTCAGTGAGTTTTTTCCTTTTTTTAATCACATACTCCTCTTGCTCTGTGTCATTGTGCTGCTCGTGGTCTCAAATCATATGCCAGTTGTCTCATTGTTCTGTGCCTTTTTTCCCACTAGGTTTGCAAGATCCCGGAACGCGTTTCTCAGTAGGAACTATGTCTACATTCCTCAGTAGTATCCTCAATGGTAATTTCTATTAAGAAACATTTTCTTAGTGAGTTATATAAGAAAAAATCTTGACACTGATGAATCTAATAGAAATCACAGAATCATTTTGCTGTGATGGAATCTACGTTTCATATCTGTCGGAGATTTTGGAGCTTATGAAGTGCACATCTAGGGCGTCAGAGCCATCTGTGAAATAGAAATAGCTGGTGGCTATTAAAATCTAAGCTAAAAATTGTGATTTGGAGTTCAGGGGGTTCAAATTTTCTGTTACTAATTGTAAAATTGAAACTGAAGTGCATAGCTTCTAGTTTTCTTCTGAAATGTTCCTTGAGCCATCAGTAGCTGTCACTCAAGCAAAGGTGGGATTGGATGCTGATTGTTACCTTGTGCTGAAGATCACATTCCTCTTGCTGCTCGACCTGTTTGTTACCATAGTACATAAACAGTTTTGCATGTTATTTTGAAAAGAACCACTCATTTCCTGTAACACACTGGCAAATGCCCTTCCTCCTGGCAAATGCCTCCTGAGCTCCTAAAAGCTCCAAAGAATTTGAGTTTTAGAGCCGAATTAGAATAAGACCTTTTCGGGTCAGCAAGATGCTTCAACAGTCTAAAGCACCTGCTTAGAAAAGCTTAGGCAACCGCAGGGACGACAGGTTCAATTCCCAGCACCACAGATTGCACCATTTTCTCACTATTTTTATAGAAAGTATAGAGGGAAATCATTTGCATGAAGTGTATAGTAATACCTAATGAATTATTTCTTTGTGTATTAGAAAACTGACTGTACTATCTTAATTCAGCGAGTGTGCTCATGAACTTATGCTTCCCTTGGGGAGTACCTCCCTACTCTAGGCAGCAGAGTGCTGCCTTTGTAAGTTTTATTATTGTCTATTCTTAGGAAAGAAATTTCATTCTCAAACTGGTGAACTGGCTTTGCCTCGGCCAGAGTTATGCTCCTTTTCTATGCAGAAGTATAAAGAAGCATTAAAAAGAAGGAGGGCGCGCTGCCATCAGGAAAGCCAAAACTTTCCTAGAAATAATTACCTGACCTCATTTTACAAATGATGCGTCTTTTCTATGTCAATTACCTCTTGAGTTTGCAAGGACAACTAAGAAATTTGTTATTTTTATTTGTTTATTTGTTTGTTTGTTTTTAAATCTAGCCATTGCTGCCAAAATCAGCTTAGAAACTGTCTGCCAGGAAATTAAGAAAAATGGTCAGTTTTCCTGCTAATGAACTCGGCCTAAAGCCAGCACCAACTTCTGTACTTACCAAAACCTTCGCACTAACTGATGCTGCTCGTGAAGAAACGCAGCGAATGGAGATGACAGTGGCCTTTCATTTTTCCCTTGCTCCTCCCACCAGCAGGCACTGGATGTTGGAAGGGGAGAGAAAGGCACACTGTGAGCACTGAGCTAAGTATAGTTATTCAGCGATGCGTAGGTGCTGTGGGTGACAAAAAGCAGAGTGCTGCCAGGGACACAGCAGAGAGCCAGAAATCAGAAATGCCAGAGACACAGAAGCAGAGTGAGGATTTACACGTCACGCCAGTGAAGTTTATGCCAGAAAATTTCATAATACAGCATTTTGGAGTATCCATTCACAATAGTAAGCAAATTGTTTAATCTCCCTGAGCCTAAGTTCCTTTCATGTATAAATTGAGTAGTAAATTAACATCTGGGTTATGAGGATAAAATAGTTAACATAAAGTGGGCCCTTGAACAATGATGGTCGCATAATTAGCACTCCATCAACATTATTTGAAAGTTCCATGTAGATTATAGATATTGTTCTCATTATTTTACACGTGAGAAAATTGAGACTCACAAGTTTGGTCCCCAAGTCAGCAGGTAACAACTGGGGTTCTATCCTGGAGCCATTGGGCGGCAAGGCCCGCAAGCTTAACCATTGCTTTGGCTTCTGTGGTGTTAGATAGCTCCTACTGGCACAGCACAGACATCTCTGCTCCATCCTTGTGACAGAACATACTCTTCATTCTCTCCTCCTTTGTCATATCTCAAGGCACTTTATCAGAGGAGTGGGTAACTCCTAGCAAGTAGGTGCCATCTATGTGCAAGGCACCATACAAGCTGCTGTGCAAGGTGGAATGATAAATTATGCAAAGCATGATCTTCTGTTTACCCATGGGAGTGTTCTGTATGCATATATGCATTTTTCTGTTCATGGATAAGTAAGCTTTTAAAAAATTTATTTGGTACACACTATACGCAGTACACAGCTCGGGCTCCTACCAATCTTCCTGTTTCAATCTCTCCAGAGTTGGAATTATATGCATACACCACCATGCCTGGTTTCAGTGGCCAGTTTGAGTGCCCTGGGTTGCTGCTGGCATGACATGCAGGATTAGGGATCAAACCCAGATTCTTGCCCTTGCCAGGCAGGTTCTTAGACCACTGAGTTATCTCCCAAGCACAGATGAGCTTTTATTAAATTTATTTCTCATGAGTTTCAGAAAGGACCTAAGGAAAGAGAAATGTCATGTAAAGATATCCAAGCAATAAAGTACCTCCACAAATCAATAATAATAAAAAAAAACTCTTTAATTAATGAGAACTGCAAAACAAACCAAAGTAAGCAAGGGCTATGAGAAATGACTGAAAAGATTGACTCTACTATCACAAAATGAAGACCTATGGGAGGTTTTTTTTGGGGTCATCAGTCTAAGCTATCAACACATGAGAAAACAATTCATAAACTAACACAACACACAATCCATGATATTCATCACTGAAATAATTCATCCTGACTTCTAACTATTCTCACTACGTTTTTATAGGTCGCTAAGTACCCTAAAAATAATACTTTCTAGTAATTTTTCATTTGCAATTCACATATTGGGCACATCAAATGTCTTTGTTAATACATCCATATTTAAACAAACCCAGGACTCACAAACAGCAGAATGAACATGCTCAGAACTTAAGGTCTTTGGGAAGTTGACCAACTCAGGTAGCTGAAGAGAAAATAGATCTCTCAATGAAGGAAATGCTATTTTGTACTGAAAATTCTCAGTTTGTCAGAAATACAGACATTTCACGAGAGATTGCTGAATCCACAGAATAGGCCTGTGTCTCTGCCTCCCTATTACATCTGACTCCTGTGTTCTGAATCATCTTCCCTCGTAACCGCCTGGATCCCAAAAGTGCTGACTTCATTGATCAGTATCTTCTCAGGCGAGGAAAGCACATCACCAGCCCAGGCACCAACAGCTCTCTTGTCATAGCCAATAAAGCCTGGTCCCGCCTATTCTGAAAGGATGATTGACCACCCTTGGACCAAGACTGGGCAGCTGTCTATCCTTGTGCTTCCCTTGTCCAGTTTGGGATCTTCAAAGACTAAGGGTTTGGGTCCCCTGGTCCTGCTGGTGTTGCTATGGAGATTCAGGTTCCTTTTCTGCATCACTGCTGCTCATTTCTCTGAATAGCATCTTAGTGTTGGTGGCAGAAACAGATCCACTGGGACACCCAGAGCTTGAAGTACAGGAAGCAGGCTGAAATAGCGATTTGCTATGCAAAGGAATAGACCCTTACTGTGTGTTTGTTTGAAGAGAGATTCTTGAGTTAAGAGAAACAAAACAAAGCAGTGAACCCGTGTTCATTGGTGGGAAAAAGCAAGGGATGTCCAAGGCAGCTGCAAAAGTCGTGGGGAAAGACTGAAGATAATTAGGCTCAGAAAACGAGTAGCATTATTAGCATGTCAACAGGAGCTAATACTTGGCTTGACGGTCTGTGACAACTCTACTGCATGTGCAGCCATGGTGATAATTGCAATATCTAAATGATTATTAATCCTACTAAAGTCTTAACCTTTGCATCTCATTCATGATGGCACAGTAAAGTAACCAGCTGGTGTGGTAAGACATAGAAGGATTTCTTTGGCAAAATGGAGAAGTTCTCTCGATGGGGAATTGTCCCTGTAATTCTAAACTAGCCTGAAATCCATACTTTTTTTTTTTTTTATAGATGACATAAGATATAATGGCATATAATACAGGTTATCTTTTACATGATGTAAAATTATTTGAAATCAAAGAATAGCTGTAATTTTTAGCAAGTTATTTATGATGAAGAAAATATATCTCTTTTGGGCAAGAATTTGAGCTATTTAAAATAAATAAATTTCCAAATATACTTATCTCGTGTCCCTGGTTCTTTGAGGAACACTTTGTTTTATTATATTGAAGTGAGACAATAAATACACGCTCCTGAGATATATAATTAGGGCTATTTGTAAATAAAGCTTTCTTTGACAGCTTTTGTAAGCAATATTTGTTTTCTAGTAGGACATATTTATTCAATTTAATTCAATTTATTCAATTCAGGTCCAAGGTAGATGATTACTAAGTATGGTCAGTGTCTTCCAAGGGAAAAACAATACTGTGTTTTAATACAGTTCTTAGAAGTGTGGATGAAATAGAAAGATAAGTTAGATTTTGTGTTTCTACATGAATATGTTGAAAGCCATGGCAATAATGTAGCATCTGACAAGTGACGGTTGTGGGTATAATTGGAGAAGTGAATTGCAGGAATTGGAAACAATCTTATTTGTAAATCAACAATTATGGGAAGAGTGAAGATGTGTCTTCTTATAGGTAGTGAAAATCTCATTTAGCTGCTACTCATGCTCTGCCACCTATTTTATTTATTTATTTATTTATTTATTTATTTATTTATTTATTTATTTATCTATTTAGGTTAGTAGTGAACTCTTATCTCAATACTGATGGCTTCCGGCAGCAGCTGTGCTTGTGATTGTGCAGTCCAGAAGTCCACGGGCATTAGCACACATAGGAACAATCCTTAGGGAAACCTGGAGGACAAAACTACTCACCTGAGTCCAGTCTAAGTGGACAAGGAGAGTCAGAAACTGCGTTTAGACACAAGAAGGAGGGGAGGAAAGATCACACTCTGTGCACAAGCTTGGAATGTGGGGTACACCTTGCTGAACCCTCACCTCTTCTCCTGCTGGCCCCTGGAGGGGTTTTTATCTCTGCTTTCAACCGGTACCCTAACCTCATCCCCATCCCATGTGACACGGACCAACTCTTGTTTGCTAAGCTATTCTTTTCATTTCTTACCTGATGTCTTCATTCCTCATCCCTGCGTGCGCGCGCGCGCGCGCGCGCACACACACACACACACGAGCATCCTTTAGACAGAGCCTCACGTGGGCACAAGGCCCGCCTTCTGTCCCTTTCCCACCTGCTGTAGGTGTAACTGCTCTAGTGCCCTCTGCAGGACCCCTTCCAGCCTTGGAGTTTATCTGTGACGTTCTTGTAATAACCCTCATTAGCAATAATAGTGGTGGACACATCTCAGTTGCCTTTATGTATAAATTGTACCTTTCCCAAGTTAAGTGATGACATCCAAGAAAATAAATAAAATATTCCACAAATGGCAAGTAGAGGCTCCATGATGTTGTAATTCTCAGGAGCTGCTGTTAAATGTGCTTTAATGAAAATGCCCAGGGATAAGATTTCTGAGTGTCTTCACCTTAACCATAAGAATGCAGTGTTCTAAAGATAACTATAGATTCTGAACTGAAACCATGCCTTTTATTCTGCATTCTCCTGTATGTCATAATTACAGCTATTCCATGAAGTACAGGAGCTACCACCTCTGGAAATTCACAAATGCATGTGGTGCAATAAATGGATTTGGGAACAGACTGCATAATCATAGACACTGGGTTGTAAAGGATTTAGTTTTTAACATTTACAGATCTCCTACCTCTAAAATATTCTGTTCTTTTGGAATCAAACAAATACAGGAACTATAACATAAGTATGACATGATTGCACAAATTGGTGTAACATCTTAAGTAAATTTATAAACGTTAAACAAATTCTTATGAAGTCTAGATTCAGACTGACTCTCCTCATTGGAGTCTAGGGTACAGGGTATGGAGGAATGAGGGTGAGGCTGGAAATAGATCACATTTTCAGAGTACTATATGATGATTTAAAATTTACTGGATAAACCAACAGGAATAGACACTGCATATCAAAAGAAAAGTAAGTTCAGAGAGACACGAAGTTATTAAAAGGTAATATGACATGCTCCAAGAAGGGTGAAAATTATAGCTTGCCTGGAGCCTGAAGGCCTGTGGGAAATTACAATAGAAGGAAATGAGGCTGGAGAAGTAGGTTGGGGCCAAGTGGAAAAAGATTTATGTCTCAAATAAAACAGCTGATCTTGTAAAAGTCTGTCTTGAAACCTACTTCGGTTGCCAGGGGAGCCACAATGCCCTTTTTGTGAGAGATTAGAAAAAGAGCTGCCAGTCACTGAGCACCGCTTCAGTCCTTGCTCTTTCTGAAGAGGCTTCCCAATCACAGTCTCATAAAATCAATGCTCTAGAACAGACTAGGAAGAAGATAAAATGAGTCTCATAGCACAAGTGGCCAACTGAAGCCCAGGAGAAGTGAAAAACTTATTCCTCGCCATACAATCCTAGCCACGAATCTTCTCGGGGTGAAACTACTCAGTTCACACAAGGGCTAGGACAGAGGTATTGCAGCAAGGTGTTAAGGGTGCAAGATTTTGTGATTTAAGCTGGGCTCCAGCTCAGAGTCTTTCAAGCATGGGCTCTACCCTCACCTGGGCCCCGGAAGTGTACATCTAAATACAAAGGACAGATTTTCTACACATTGAATGGTACCTCAGCTGCTCACCTGCATTTCAGCCCTTCAGCCTATGAATAGCTTTTGTAAATCCCCATCAGATCACCAATCTCTTCTTCAGAAACTTCTCAGTTTTATTCTCTTCATTTAGGAATAAGACCTTACCCTTTCAGGTGGGCATAAAATTCTTACTTGGTTTCTGTCAAGAACAGGACATGTATACATGGTCTCTCTCTCCTTCCTTTTCTGTCTGTCATCTGCCTGTCTGTCTCACTCTCTCTGTCTCTCTGTCTCTGTCTCTTTCTGTGTGTCTCTGGGTCTCTCTCTCTCTCTCTCTCTCTTGCACTCTCTCTTCTCCCTCAGGGCATTTGCACTGTTCCTGGACATCACTCTTTACCTCTGTTGCACACCCACTTCCCTTACTGAAGACTTAATATCCAAGTCTCTTCCTCAAATATGTCTTAGAATAGTTTTTTTTTCAGATACAGTTCACTTATTTAATATTTATATTTTAATGATTTTTGTATTCATATTCTTACCCCACAATTTTATAAAATTTTCATCATCTCAAAACAAAGCCTTTAGAGATCATCAGATCCCTTTCTCTATCATTTAGAGATCAGCAAATCCACCTCCCTACCTTTCCTCCTACATTCCTGGCCTTAACCAACTTAAGCAGCTGACCTACTTTCTTATATCAGGGGATTTCCTCAGTCCAGTCTTCAGTATCAACAGAATCCAAACACTTAAGCGTTTACAATGAGCGTAAATCACTTGCTATGATATTTTTGAGTTTTAAAAGTGTTATAGAATGTTGTATCTGAATAGTGGCCCATTAAATTGATACATCACACTTGGTCTATGAACCCATTCATTGACTTACATTAGTGATCTTACATCCGTCTTTCAGTTGCCATGCATACGCTGCCTGCAACATGCACATCCCAATTTCTTTGTGCATATGTATTTTAGTATTCTTAGATAAATATCTAGATGTGAAAGTGGCCATTTGTGTACCTTTCTTGAAAGCCAGAGGACTGTTTAGATCTTTCGCCTTATTTTTAATTGGATAGTCATCTTTTATTATAATTGTTCTTTATATATTCAAAACATGAATTTCTTATTGATATATGATTTGCAAACATGGACTCTCAACTGGCGGGCTCATTCCCTGTGTTCTTTGAAGTCAATGTTTCATTGTTATTTTGATGAACTTTATTTTTGTTTCTTCTTTTGGATTGCTTTTTTTTTTTTTTTTTGACTTTTGTTGAAGTTTTGTGATTCATTTAGGTTCAGTAGCCTATAGAAAACATAAAATTTCATATAGAAAAAATACAAAATTATTCTTATAGAAAAATATGGATATATACCTATTTAACAATATATTGATATAAACAAATATATATTTAGTGATTACATAGGTAAGATTGTCTGTGAATATACAGGAATTGCATATGACATATTTATTCATTTACATCTCCCCTCTATTCATATATATTCTCCCAAACATCATATAGAACTAGATACAGATAGAGATATAGATATGGAATTGTGGAATTAAAATTAAGATTTCTGAGGTATAAATAATCACTAGAAAATTACACAATTCATTGTAAGCTAAAATTATGCAAGTTGATAATATGTTAATGGAGATTCTACAAGAAAAATGAATAAATCAGTAAAGAAATGTGGACCATCAGTGAAGAATGATACATCTATAGTAAAATAATAAATAAAATATGAGGAGAAAAAGAAAAGGAAAACTGTGTGTGTGTGTGTGTGTGTGTGTGTGTGTGTGTGTGTGTAATGGCAGATAGCACATGACAGAAGTTTACTGACAAATAATTAACTCTGTTTTTAAGAAGCTAACAGAACTCCAAGAAAACTACACAAGAGAGGCCCGCTGTGCTGTCCAGCCAGTGTGAGCTGCAGGCAACACAACTACGGTGCTGAGGAGAAGCTGTTAGGTGCTAAGAAACGTTACTCCTTTTTAGACCGCAGCATACAAAGCCTGCTTACAAAGGTGACTCAGGATTAGGATTTAGTTTTGAGTGAACTGAACCGCAGAAACAATTTCAAGCTACTGCTCGTAAATTTGCCTGGGAAGAAGTAATCCCAGTTGCTGCAGAATATGATAAAACTGGTGAGTACCCTTTTCCTACAATTAAGAGAATCCAGGGGCTTGGTTTTATTAATGCACACATGCCAGAGGTTGGTGGAGGTCCTGGACTTGCAGCATTTTATTATTATTGTTATTATTATTACCGACTCAGCCTACCTTGGTGTGGAGCTGACACAGCATGTGGTGCCAGAGATCTAACCGCAGTCTCTGCTGTTGCCTAAGCTTGCCTAAGCAGGCACTTTAGACCAACGAGCCATCTTGCTGGCCCCTGGACTTACCACTTTTGATGCATGTTTAATTATTGAAGAATTGGCGTATGGGTGTGCAAGGTTTCAGAATGCTGTTGAAGCAAAGTCTTTGGGGCAAATGCCTGTTATTATTGCTGGGAATGATCAATGGCAAAAGAAGTATTTGGGAAGGATGACTGAGGAACGAGTGACATATATGCCTTTATGTTAGCAAAACTGTTTAATACATTTATACATATTTTTGGTAATGGCTAAGTACTCAACAAGTACTATAGGTCAAATATTCTCCATGTTGGCCTCCTGGGGTGGCACACTCCTGAAATCCCAGCACTCCAGAGGCTCAGACAGTCAGCTCCCCGTGAGTTCAAGTGTCGTCTAGGCTATAAGGCGGATTAAATATCAGCGTGAACTACACTGTGAAACCCTGTCTCAAAAGGACAAAAGAAGCCGCTCAGTGCTCCAGTCCCTTGCCGAGAGCTGGTCTGAGTAGAGCTGCAGGTGCTCAGGCTGAGATGCTGCAGGTCCATGACCAAGTATCCGAGGGCGGTGAATAATAGCTCAAGTCTGCAACAGAAAGCAAAAATGGCCTCCAATAAAACTACATTTTTAAAACCTACGTTGCAAAAACTGGGCAAGAAATGAAACAGTCAAATCTGAAGAATTCATGGTAGGAGCAGTATTGAAACACCGTGTCGCAGATAGGAAGTGGAGTATTTTCTGAAGTGGCAAGGGCTTACAGACGCTGACAATACATGGGAACCTGAAGAAAATTTAGGTTGTCCACGGTTAATTGAAATATTTCTGAATTCTCCATAAAGCTGATAAAGAAAAAGATGGTACAAAGAGAAAATCTTTATCTGAGTGAATCTGATGGCAGCAAATCAAAGAAAAAAAAAAAAAAAAAAGATGCCGACAAACCTAAAGTCTTTGCCAGAGGTCTTGATGCTAAGCAAAGAATTGGTGCAGCAGGTACTAGTGGAAAACTGATGCTTCTCATGAAATTGAAAGATTCAGATGAGGCTCATGTGCTGGCAAAGGAAGCAAATGCGAACAATCCTCCAATTGAACCTGCTTTTTATGAAGAGATGCTAACTTGGTATTCATATTCTTATCTAGAAGGCACGCTACTGGGCTACTTGGTAAGCTATATCACATATGTAGGCACACACACGCATATGTCTTGGCTTTGATTTAATAGTGTGGAAAGCAGCATTCTAATGAAAAGCAAGTTTATTTTTTAAGAGTTGTTTATTTTTTTTTAATTGCATCTGGGGCCGAGACGGCACGCCTGGCATGTGGGGCCAGGGATTGAACTCAGGTTCTCGTACCTGCCAGGTCAGTGCTTATTCCTCTGAACTGTCTCTCCAGGCTCCGAAAATCTAGTTTAATACACCAGTTTAGAAAGATGCATTTGAGTGAGTCATTGGGTTTCATTTGTTTTGCGTCTACGGCACTGGTTACTTTGAACAGATAAATAAAGCTTTTGTAGTTGCTTCCTTTATTGGAAAAGAACACTTGATAACCCTATATATTTCCTCTGCTTTTCTTAATGTTGGGGAAATTGTCCATAGTCAAAATCAGAACTCAGGTTTTAGTTCACATGTTTAATTAGCTTCCTGATTTTTTGGTTTGGGTGTGTATAAATAAACTACTTATCTAAATGGTTTTTGTTTTGTTATAAAAAATTCACCAAAACTGAAACTATGGGCGATAAGGTCAAGTCTGAGATGCCATCATTCTGAGCAAACTAAGAAGTAAATCACTTCCAGTTAAGTAGAAAGTAAAAAGAGAGAAAAAAGTACAAAAGAATTCTGCCATATATAGCTTGACAAAACTGATAAGAGTTAAAATCAAGACGAAAAATGTAAAAGGAACAAATGAAAAGGGTCTCATAATTTATAAGATGATGCCAATACATTCAAAAGGCAACTTAGCGGAAAAAAATGGAGACCACAGTGCAGTGGAAGAGCGTAAGGGCTTTTTTCCTTATTCCTGTGAGTTGTGTGCTGTTAAGCCACTGTAGCCACCACATTAGAAACTCTAAGCTATTACTCCTGAGGGACATAAAGTGTTAGGTCTGTGCCAGGCTTGATTACTGAAACACCCTGTTCTGTACAGTCCTCTTAGGGTTTCATGGGATGAGGTAGGTGCAGCTTGGCTCAAGAGCTCAGCACACAGAAAGACTCACCTGGCTGAGCACTAGCAGTGCTTGGTTGCTATGAAAAAGCCGAAGGCCAGTCATAAAAAAAAAAAAAAAAATCATCTTTTTGGGGAGTGTGCAGGATTTGATAGCATTACCTGAATTATCCATGCCCTTCGCATTGTCCTTTTGAATAGTCACCCACACTGTTCGTTTCCTTGTATCCGGGAAATAGTATCACTGTAACACATGGAGACTATCCTTTTCTAGGTCTAGGAGGGAGGAAAACTAAAATCCTATTTCATCTAGTTATTCCTCCTCCAATTCTGTCTGTCTTATGCTCCTGCTAGCTCTACTCCATAAGCAACAGGAATCTTTGGATAACTTTTATTGATCATGTATTTACTATGTTTATTTTTAAGACCTTTGTTTTATTATCATAATTAATCTTTAAAACAATCCTTGGTGGCAAATGGCATTACTATTTCTGTTTTACAGCTCGTGAAATCAAAGTATGGTATTCTTAATCAAATTTCTAACAGCATATATTCATTAAATGCAGAGGTAGAGATGGTTGTAAACCCTGATAGGCATATACTATATTTCATTAATATATGGGCTATAAAAAAGTGTAAAGTTTTCTTGGCTAATATTTACTTAGAATATATTTGTTATTATTTGAAAAGATCTTTACCTATTTCTTCATTTGTTTAGCTTTACTGCATGCTGCCTTAACTTATGCTAGAGATGATCTGAACCTTTATGTATTTTTTAAAATTTTTCTCTGGTGTTAACTCCACAAGAAAGAAAAAGTCTGTCATTCTGGTGCACGTGAAAGCAAAAACAATACAACCATGGTAAAATTTCTTAGCCCAGGAATAAAAACTGATACTTCCATGTTATGGATATGCAGCATACTTCGCAGCATGCTGCATTTCAATGTTTGACAACATGTATTTCAACTCCCTTGTACCCATTACATATTACATATCAAAGCAATCCTATAACAAGGGTGTCATCTTTATTCATACGTAAATGTGATTTTTATTTCTTATGACGATTGGTTACCTTCCCATGTTTTAACAGACAGTGTTTGGTAAAACCAGAAACTGAATTGAGTGCATCACTTGAGATTGGTGAAAAAATGTTTATGGTTTTGGCACTAGAAGGACTGACTCCAAACCCACTTTAAATATTTCACTGCCGTGTCTCCTAAGGGAAGTTGTTGTTGTTTTAATATATTTGGGACAGGGTCTCTCACTATGCAGCTCAGACTCATAGTGTTCCTCTTGTTTGAAGCATCTCCAGCGCTGCGTTTACAGGCATGGACCGCCATGCCTAGACTCTTGTCACAGCTCAAAACGCCCAGAGGTGGGCCGGTGCAGCACGTGGTGCCACGTGATCAAACTGTGATCCCTGCACTTGCCCAAGCAGGTGCTTAGTCCACTGAGCTATCTTGCTGTCCCTTTCTTTCTCTACTTTGTCAAGTTTTTTATTTTTAATTTTTCTTTGACTTCCTACAGTTTACATGTGGCATGTCCATCATGCCCATGCATACCTTTGGTTTGCTTCTTTCTCCCATCTGACAGCCTCCCTCTCCTCCATGCATTCCTGCATTTATCCTTCTTGGGGTCTGCTCATCTGTTATAATTTGGGAGTTGCTATCTGTCACTAATTTTGGAATGTTCTCAATCTAGCTGCATCCAAAGTTTTCTGCTATGTTCTTTCTTATATTTGTCATATTTCAGATGACGGATACCTCTGTTACACTATCGGAAATTACCCTGTAGCCCTTGAACATCTCACATTCTCTTTTCTATTTTCTCCCTGAATTTCAGGGTGAGAAGTTTTGCTCAGTTCTCGCCTGTCTACTGCCGAGTTTATTAACAGAATATTTCATTTCTGGTAGCATGCTATATTTTTCTTTCTTAGAATTTTACTTCTTTCCTTGTAAGATGCACATACTTTTGCATGATGTCTACTTTTTCAGTGACATTCTATGCTGTGCCGAATAGTGTCCCCAAATATCTGCATCTTGAAATGAAAATGCAGTCGTATCTGTCCACCGGGGCCCCGCAGGCAGCTGCAGACCTTCAGTCTACCATGATTGGTGTCCTTCTAAGAGAGAAAAGTGAACACACAGATTCAGAATTCCACACCATAATACATGCACAAACTTACATCATTCTGACAGGAGCCAAGAAAAATCAAAAGATTTCCCAAATCCACTGGAAGCTACCAGAGAGAGGAATAGATCAAATTATGCAGATTTCTTATTTTAGAAAGAACAAGATAAATTTCTATTCTTTTAAGCAACTCAGTCTGTTTTAATTCATTATAATGGTGCCTGGGATAAATTCAGAGCCTTTTGTATATTAATTATAATTATTGATTTTATTTCTCTTTTTGGGACAAGGTCTTGCTATGCATTGTGGGCTGACCTTCAACTCACTACGTAGTCCTGGCTGGCCTCAGACTCTAGGTTTCCTCCTGCCTCAGGCTCTTGAATGCTGGGATTGCAGGCATGTACTGCAACACCCAGGTAATCACAGTTATTTAACTGTCTTGTGAGAAAATCCCAGCATCTGTGTGAACCTGGTCCTAGTGTTTGCTCTGTTACTTTAGATGGTGTCTTCCTTAGCTCTTGTCTTGCTTTGCAGTTGGTTATGTTCCTGGATCTCCAGCATCCTACATTTGGTAACAGGAACTGAAGCACAGAGATCTTTATAGGGATGTTCAGTAGCCTGGCTACAAATACGGTCATATGTGCTTTCTGCAGCAGCTCCCGATAGTATTAACTCAAAATCATCTAGTAAAATTGCTTTGTGTTGGCTCAGGACTTTGAGCTTTCTTAAACATCGCTGCTCAGAGATAGTCCAATTCGTGTATGTCTTTTTACCCTCTTGATTGGTGGTACCACATGGAATAGGGAAAGACAGCTGTGGTTTTATGATTACATGCCAGGTTATTATTATTATTATCATTATTATTATTATTATTATTATTATTATTAGCATTATTATACTAGAGTCCCTGCTCTGTTACAAGTATGATTATATTTTGTTTTATCTTTCCATTGGTATAAATTTTCCTCCTTGGAAATGCAGGAAAGCTAAGAGTAGTAAAAGTTGGAAAAAACCCTTCCTGCCTGTCAGACCAGAGCCCTGCTAAGCAGATTTACCCTAAAGAACAGGTCGTCATTAGGCATAATTTTCTAAGAATATTTCATGCTGATTAGCCTCCTTTTCCTCCTGTCATAACTCCTGCAGACCTTCACCGTGATTTGCCGAAGGCCGTGCTGTGGTTTGAGTATGTCCCCACAGCACAGGCATTGGAGACTGTCCCCAGGGCAACAGCCTTGTGCAGAGCAAGGCTGTAGTTCACTGGTGCTCCACCCTCATGAGTAGATGCTTGTCGACACAGGAGTCAGTTTCTTATACAAACAAGTGTGGTTCCCTCTCGCTCCCTGTACCATTTTCAATTAAACATTCATTACAGTAAAATAATATAGCCATAATACCCACTGATGCTATGATTCTCAGCACTCTCTCCTTTTCATTTTATTGGTAAATGAAGTTCATATTTAACTTAAGCAATAAGTACTTGCGCTTAACTTATTTCTGTTCTTTTTACTCTGCTTCCTCTTCACTTCCACTTCCTCCCACTGGCTCTAGATTTGCTTTCTATCATCATCATCATCATCATCATCATCATCATCACCATCATCA
>PVJA010021610.1:0-35335 GCA_004027025.1 Myocastor coypus | reverse complement strand
CTCTCTCTCTCTCTCTCTCTCTCTCTCTCTCTCTCTCTCTCTCTCTCTCTCTCTCCTTTTCTCTTCATCTTTCTACCACAAACATACACATGGTTTTTCATTAAATATGTTCAACTCTGGATGTTTTCATAAGTATTGATCTCACACTGAAGTCTGGTACAGGCAAAATTTTAACTATAAATATTTCCTTTGAATAACTGTGTCACATTTTGAAGATATTTACTGTCATTGTCTCTTTTGAGTTGAAATGAAAATGAATTTTAATGGTGAGAGCCGTTTGACTTATGTCACTTCCATATCACTAATGGACTGACTCTTGGGTTGTTTTAAAGTAAGGTAGAGTATTGAAGGTGGTTCAAAATGAAGAGTAACTAATCTCTTTTAGTCATGGGAAACCTCTCCTCTTAGACTACAATGAAGAAAAATATTTTAAGTGCTAAAACATTCCTTCTCAGTAATACCAATGGCCTTCTTTATTGTCCATATTTTCATTCGCTTTTATAAGAAATTTTGATGGATTATATAAGGTGGCCAGAACTCATACTTATTGTTTGTATAGTAAGTCATTTGTTTGCTATGAATGTATATTGGCTAGAACACACAGTTTATTCAGGTTAATGTATTGGTCTGTAATTTTTTTTTTTTTTTTTGTCTTTTTGAGTCAGGGTCTCAGTATGCAGTTGAGGCTGGCCTTGAGCTCACTTTTGTAGCCCAGGCTGGTCTCGAACTCTCACCGATCCTCCTGCCTCAGCCTCCCAAGTGCTGGGATTACAGGCGTGCGCCACCACACCCGGCTTGGTCTGTAATTTTTAAATACTCAACATAGGTGAGAGATCTAGGCCAATGGTATCACTTTTTAGCTATGAAAATCAAATCCAATGACAGCAATGTATTTTCCTATTAACTCAATGAGAGCGACAAGAAACAAGAATGTAGTCATTGCAAAAGGTTTATCTTAAGCAGCAAACCAGACTAATAACAATCTTGTCCATTAACATCTTTAATAACACCTTGTTTTAGCCGGGTGTGGTGGCTCACGCCTGTAATCCCAGCACTTGGGAGGCTGAGGCAGGAGGATCAGTGTGAGTTCGAGACCAGCCTGGGCTACAAAAGTGAGCGCAGGACCAGCCTCAACTGCATAGCGAGACCCTGTCTCAAAAAGACAAAAAAAAAATAAATAAATAACACCTTGTTTTACCTAGGACTTGACAATTGCTCGAACCTTTAGGCATTTTGGAGAACACATTCAGATATTTCTAGAGTTTATTAAAAATATGTTAGGAAGGGTTCCTAAGGGTAAAATGCTAGTAAACAAAGGAAACATCCATGTGAATGTTGTGACTGTTACTCATATTATTTATGTGAAATAGTGTTATAAGATGTGTGCATAAATACAGGAAACCCAAAAAATGAATAGTAAATGGCAAAAACTGCACAGAAGATATAATTATGTAGGTATTGATGATTCAACCCTTATTTCCAATTATATCAGGTAACATTATCATGCCAATCAAGAATAACTAATTTTCCTTTCTTTCTTTCTTTCTTTCTTTTTTTTTTTTTTTTTTTTTTTTTTTTTTTTTTTTTTTTTTTTTTTTTTTTTTTTTTTTTTTTTTTTTTTTTTTTTTTTTTGTAGTATGGCTGGCTCAGCCCACCTTGGGTGTGGGGCTGGCACAGCATGTGGTGCCACTGAATTGTGGTCCCTGCAATTGCCTAAGCTTTCCTAAGTAGGCGCTTTAGACCACTGAAACATGTTGGCAGCCCAAAGATTAAATTGTTCATCTTTAATATCACTGAAAACTAAAATATAGACCGTTGTATATATAAGAATGTTGAAATGTTTCAGTGTTACAGAAATATAGTCTCATTTTAATTGCACTTAATTTATAGACGTTGTGTCTGGCTACTAATTCTGATTGATTCTTGTTTTAATTTTACTTATAAAAAACTGAAGGCTCAGTGACTATTATTAAACTTATCATAATAACACAAAACACACCATTAAAATGTAGTACTCTTCCCATTATATTTACTACTACTGCAAATTGAAGCAACATAGAAACTCATAACTAGAAATTGGAACTGATATGATTATCTCTTGTTACCAATCAATATTCTTTTGAGAGGATCCTATGTAAAAGATAGCCATAAGAATTTATTTTAAACACCTAACTGTGCTTCTGGGTAGCAGAGCTCATATTTATACTGTGTATAGAGTGAAAAACAATCAGAGTATAATACAAGATCCTTTTTCTCCCTGGGGCATATTACAAGAAATATTCATCATCCCAGTGCAGATAGGTGCTACTTTCAAAGTGTCAGTATTTTGCAAAAATCATTCTTTGAATCTCTTTGAAAATGCAGAATTAGTAATCTGAAATCATTTGCATGTGATAAATTATGTTTTTTGTAGAAAATGTAGTGTAAATTTCATTTAGAGAAGGAAGAGAAAACTTATGCGAGTAAGCTTTAAGTGAAACACTTTATTAAAGACCTAATTTACACATATCTTTATTAAATTTGCATTTTTGTAAGAAAAGTGGCATTGTTAATTCTAACTTGAAAAAGCATTATCTGTATATTTTCTTTTTGTTTTGTGTTATTTTGTGGATCCTTACAACCTACAAGTATGCACTATTTTTCTTAACACTGACTTACTTTTATGCATACACTAAATTTCGTCTTGTCAGAGAAAAAAATCTAAAGGTAAACAGTAAAAATAGTTAAAAAATCACTCTTTTCAACAGTGACTGGCTTAGGTAGAGTTGACTACCAGCTTGAGGGACTTATGCATATTTCTCAGAATAATATTTAATTTTATTTTAAATGCTAGCAGCATCTAGTGTCATCCCTTATATACTGACTTCTCTGAATATGGCACTGAACTTGGCAAAGGGAATAGAAAATTACACTATGGAGAAGGGCATGCATCTCAATAGTAGGACTCTTCATACTCCACTCTCCATAGTCTAAAGTTAATTAGGTGTATAAATCTACCCACTTATTAGGAGAATTAACTGTAATTATCTGAGGCAAAGAGAATAGATTTGTTGAAATTAAGGAATGAAAGAATGCAAAATATAACAGGAAGTATGATGTAATTATTCTCATCACTTTTACCTAGTATGATATGATAGGAAGTAACATAACTTTATACAAGTCTAGTATTTTGAATCTTGAAAATTCATTTCTTTGCATTTCAGCAGAATAGAGGTCCCTAAAAAAAGAAATAATTTTACTCACATGTTCACACTGAATGTGCAAGGCTAGCCTCATTCAGAAAAAGGATAGATGGTAGACACTGAGTGGCTAGTGAATGAAGGAATGACTTGCTGCACTCTCTAAGCCAACTGTTAAAGTAGCCCTAATCGAATCTCAGTAGAATGCCCAGAATAAAAACTCTTCAGAAATATTTGTCAATCTTATTGTCTTTTTGTTATTTACTGGATTCTACTCACACTTCATATTTATCACATACTCCCATGTTATGATTGAGTTATCACTTAAAGTGCATTCAAGTTCTTCCCTCTTTACGTAGTTTATTTCGCAATAGAATTTAAGAAAAGATTCCTTAAAATGTCATAAAGTTCTCTTAAAAAATGAGCTTCTCTATGTTCAACTTTAGCAACTACAGAATAATTTCTAAAACCCAATGGTCTTTCACATTTCCATATTTTTGCATAAGCTGTTCTTTCCCTGGGTAACTTCTTATCTGTTTTGTCAAAAATAACTAACACATTCATCTGCTAACACTAACTCATAGAATTCTTCCTCTGGGCCATAATTTTCTAACACTATTTATCTCCCTGACAAATTAAAATTTTTCCAAACTCCGGATCCAAAGTATTTCTATTAATATTCAGTACACTGTATTAGGTAGTCAAGTTATATTACTCTGCATAAATAATACAGTGTGGATACTGGAAGGTTCAGAGAGAACATATTCATTTATCTATCTCTAAGTATGGATATATAAAGCAATATATTTGCTCAAAAGATATTGAAGTAAATAATGAATTATATAACCATATTACATTGAAAATGTTTATTCTTACACATAAGTATGCCAAACTTTCAAACATAAAATGCAAAAGACAGCCAGCATCCTTGAAGAGATTAGGACCTAGGTGGAAGATATATATATACATACAACAGTATAACATCATAATATATGTGTAAAAACTGACGTAGCATGTTCAGTTTGATAAGAATTGAACAGCTTCTTAAATATATCTTAGAAAGAGAATGAAAGTTTCACACCGATGTAACAAAAGGACTGTTTTTTGAGAAACAAAGAAGCTTAACTATTGGGTAAGAAAATAATACTGTAATCATAGAAATCACCACTTACGAATGATATACAAGGAGGAAGGTGAGGCATAGGAGTTTCTAATTCATCAAACAGTACCTGAAATAATAAAATATTTTGTAACCTCACTACTGTTATTATCAAAACCATACCAAGTCTAGTCTGTAGAAAAATAATCTTAAAATACTACCTGTATTTTTTATGAATAGCATAAAGATACAAGAAAAATTAGAGCAAGTGATTTAGATAAGAGAAAGAAGAAAGTGTATTATTAAACTCAGATTATATAAAGTCTGTATTTACAGGCAGCCATATTTAAAGAAACTAAGGAATGTTTCATTAATTATAGAATATTAAATAGAATTAGAAAAGAGGTACAAAATCATTAAAATTAGTAATGAACTATACTTTTTAAAACTTATAAACAAAGGTAAGACTACTGAGAATAATTCAACACAAAACGAAGAAATACTACATAGGAAGCCACAAGTAAATCTCAACATCTACAGCCAAATGATTTTCATTTTATTTTATTTTTCTAAAGAAAGTAAAAAGTCTTTAAAAACCCAGAAACTTCAAAATTTCACAAAACAAGAAAATAGGAATTCAACAATGATTGTTGTACTGAATGTTGTTGTCTGCAAATTAGATGTGCAGATTACCAGGTATAGGCATGCACAATTGGTCAAAATAAAATAAAATTATTACACTTGTAAAAGGAAAGGCAGAAATATTAATCATTAACTTCTTCCAATAGACCCACAGAAAACAACAGTACCATTATTCAAACTCTGCTGTGTAGATAGGTATTTTTTTCTCTTCTTCCTTGCTTTTCTTCTTCTCCTCATCCCAGTTGTTCCCTCCCTTTGAGAAATGTCTTTCCTTTGTACAATTTCTATTGTGCTTTTCAGATTTTATTTGTTCATTCAAGTTCTTACACTAGTGAGAAAACATGATATTTACACATGCAGGTCTCATTTATTTCATTCATAAGTATAGTCTCTAGTTGTAGCCATTTACCTAGAAAAGCCTCCACGTTGTCCTTTTCATACCTGCATGGTACTCTGTTGTATAAAGATATCACATCTTCTTATCCATTCCTTAGGTAATGAGCATTTGGGTTGCTTCCAAGATTTAGCTATGACAAATTGCACTGTTGTAAGCATGTGTGCACATATATCGCTGCAGTATATAGTTTTATTTCTTTCAGAAAATTACCAAGAGGGAGAACAGTGGGCTGAATAGGATCTTAAATCCTGACTTATTGAGGAATCTCCATACTGATACCCATAGTGGTTGTGCCAGTCTGCACTTCCACCAACAGTGGAGAAGAGTTCCTTTTTACGCACAACCCCTCCAGAATTTGATTTTGGCTGAAATCTTGATGACAGCCATTCTTTCTAGGGTGAGATGGAATCTCAGTGTTGTTTTAATTTCATTTTTTTTTTCAGAAAGGTGCAAAGAATATTGAGCTGACTAATTCTGGTTGTGAACATGAATGGACTTAGATTCCTGGTGAGGTTAGTGAATTATGAGGCCACTAAGCCATTGATTAGTCCACAGGTGTTGGGTGCACAATTAGCAGGTGATGTCAACTGGAAGAAGTGACTCAGTGGAATAGATTACATCCAGTTTTGATTATTTCATCATTTTCTTTTCCCTGCTCTATTTTCTGAACACCCTGATTTGAGTGGATTTGGTTGGTAAAACTCTCTGCCATATTTCTACATTGGAGTCAGCCATTCAGGAACTGAACTCTTGAAAGTTTGAGCTCAAAGTAAACTTCTTTAAGTTGTATGAGATGTTTTGTTGCAACAATTGGAGCAGTGATTAATGAAAACATGCAATAGACTAATGACAGTCTTTATGGTGTCAGTTTTTCTCGAAGACATAAAAATGCCCAGCATGCATCCCAAAATATCTTCAATATCACTATTAAATAAATCATATAGTACTTCAGTATGAATGACTTTTATTGGAAAGTAAAAAGCAGTGACAAAAATTTAAGATTTATTGAAAGTTTGTGGTAATGTTCAATTATGTATCTCATGTATAACTATATCTGTTAATCTGAGCAATAGACTTGATGATAAAAATAGATAATATATCAATCTCTATTAATCAGCTATTGTTTGTTTGAAAATCTGTAACAAATGTATTCTCATATGTTACCTTGTTTGTTTCTTTGCTTTTGTTTTTCTTGTTCTAGTTTTTATTCTTCAAAATAAAAGAAAATTATAATAAAAAATGTAATGACAACACTATTGAGAAGGGTCTTTACAAGGTCTTGGTAAGAATATACTGTCAGTATAGACATATGAAAAAAATAAATAAATTAAATGAAAATCAAATATTAGGGCCAGGGGGATATCTCAGGGACACAAGTGCCTGCCTAGCAAGTTCAATGTCCTGAGTTTGATCCCCAGTACAAAAAAAAAAAAAAAAGAAAGAAAGAAAGAAAAGAAATATCACAGGATTGGCTGATCACACAATTATCCAAGTATATAAAGAAACGAAGTCAGGATACTTAAGAGACATCTGTACTCATTCATTACAGAATTCTTCCAATGATCCAAGAAATGTAAATAGTTTAAATGTTCATAAACTGCCGGGCGTGGTGGCTCACGCCTGTAATCCCAGCACTCGGGAGGCTGAGGCAGGAGGACTGGTGCGAGTTCGAGACCAGCCTGGGCTACAAAAGTGAGCTCAGGACCAGCCTCAACTGCATAGCGAGACCCTGTCTCAAAAAGACAAAAAAGAAAAAAAAATAAAATAAAAATAAATAAATAAATGTTCATAAACTTAGAAATGAATTAAAAGATGGAGAACTTGTAAATTAAAGAATATTATTTACCATTTAAAAATTAAATTTGTAGCTGGGCATGATGGCGCATGCCTGTAATCCCAGCACTTGGGAGGCTCAGGCAGGAGGATCAGTGCAAGTTTGCGACCAACCTGGCCTACAAAAGTGAGCTCAGGGCCAGCCTGAACTGCATAATGAGACCCTTCCTCAAAAAGACAAAAATAAAATAAAATTAAATTAAATTAAAATTAAATTTGTTGTGTTTTTGTGACGCTATGAATAATACTGACAATCAGTATCCTAAATGAACTTTAGTCAAGCTTCAGAAGATGTCTACATGAACTCAAATAGAAATGTGGGGAAAATGAGCTCATAGAAGTTGATACTAAGATTATTGATCATTAAGCCTGGGATGGATGCAAGTAGCCGGTATCAAATACAGTTTCATGAGAGAAAAGAATTATCTGTTGCTATTGCACAGTACTATGAATGGAGAGATTGGTAAGGAACTGTATATTTTAAAGAAGAGAAATAAAGTTTCAGAATGATACATGATTAAAGAGGCATATTTAAACAGGCTTAAACATTATACAATACAGATATATATTAAAATCTCAGAGCCAGCCAGATAGCTCAGTAGATTAAAGTGCCTGGTTAGACAGACACAGGGGCTGGTGGTTTGATCCCAGTCCTGCCTTGTGGGACCTGCCCGTGGATTGTGCTGAGACTGTGACTGAGACTGGGTGTGGTGGCTTATGCCAGCATTTGGGAGGTTGAAAAGTAGGAGAATCACTAGGAGTTTCAGCTATGTTGTGAGAACCTGTAGACCCTGTACTAAATACATTAAAAACCGTCACATAGTGTCCCATCGGAGATGCATAAAATTTGTGGTTTTACACATCAGTTAAAAATTTAAATTGCTGAAAGTTATACAAGCATTAGGAAGAAAAATTCAAGCTGACTCTCCATTCTTGCTCTGTCAACATAAAATTAAGAAGCAGTTGGTAAAAACAGCTGTAGTGCATTTGGAGTAAAAAAGAAATAGTAATGAAATTTTTGAAGAAGATTTGCATAATAGATTTACACAACACATAGGGTAAAAGATTGTCAGCAAAGAATAGGAGGAATGACAAATTCTGAATTAAAAAAAAGTAAAGCTGAGTGTTAGCTTTCTTTAATTATAAGCATTCTTGAAATGGATAATCCTTTGTGAAAATGAAAAGAAAGATTCCAGTAAAGACAACACAGTCGGATTCTTCTGTCTATTAGGATATAAGATGATAGCAATAAACGAGTGCACTTATGAGGACGTGAAAATGAGGACATACATGTGTGTGTGCATGAAGACTATGAGCATGGCAGATAGGACAGAGCAGAGGAGAAGAAAATTGTTGGGAGTAGATGCATAAAGTGTAAATGACACAGCACAGGAGAAACTCAACCTAAGAGTCTACAGAAAAGAATCCAGATAAGAATTTCTGAAACAAAGGCACTGCAGAGAAGGTGGAGATGGAGGAGCTAGCTCCACAAAGGTCCTGAATTTCCCTCACTTTGCTCACATAAGGTGACTATGCTCAGAGACTAGAAGAAAGAGGTGTCATTTGTTTTTTGGTGAAAATGAGAGGAAGTAAGTGAAGATTTAGAAATGCTAAGGTTAGCCTGGAGCAAAGATGAAATGTTTTTCTGAAATCTTAGGCATTTATAAATACTCTACTCATGTGTTCTGTCCTATTCTCTGGTCAACTAGTATTGGCAGCCACTATTTTTTCCTTTCACTTTTTTATCTTTTAAAGAGAATAAAAATAGAAACAAATCACGAAATTATAGATGATGCAAAATTTCACTAAACAATATGAGAGGAATTTAATCATGGTTATTTTATTGCATAATGCAGTCTTTAGTTGTTCAAATTAACAGGTATAAAAATGCACATTTCGAAGAAAATATTGTAAGAGATAAAAGGAGAGCAAATAAAACAAGCGTTTACTGCTCCTTTCAATAAACCAGAAGCAATAAATCAACAGTACAATTGTCCAGGCTATCCTGTACATACACATGGATATTTCTTTTTCTCTTTTTTTTCTTTCTTTTGTCATTTTCTTCATCCCAGATATTATTTTCCTTTGAACATATTCTTTCTCTTTCACAATATTATTGTACTTTGCATATTTTATTTACTGTTTAAAGTTCTTACACTAGCAAGACAATATGATGTTTAAACATGCAGTTCTGATTTATTTCACTTGTGAATATGGTCTCTAACTTCACTCCTAAACCTATAAAAGCCTTGATTCTACCTATTTTATAAGTGAGTAACAACATGTTGTATAAAAGTGTTATATCATTCCATCGATTCCTCATCGTTTCCATGACTTAGCAATGATGAATTAAACGGCTATAAACATGGGCACACATATATTGCTGTGGCATTCGTAGTTGCATCTTCATCTTCTAATATGTTCCATTGATCCTCAGGTCTACATTTGAAAGTCAATAGAATTTTCATACACAAACAATGAACTGACTGAGAGAGATTTAGAGAAACCACAGCTCACACAATAACACCCCCCCCCCAAAAAAATCTAAATATTGTTTTTATTTTTGTTTGAAAATATCTAAATATTAATAAAAATGTGAAAGATTTATACTGTGAAAATTACATTATACCAAGGGAAGTTGTGAAAGAGGGTTTGAAAAAATAGAAAGATATTCCTTCTTCGTGGATCGGAGGAGCCTACTTTGTGAAAGTGGCCATACTCACAAAATTGTTGTAGATATTCAAGGAAATACCACTTCAAATGCCACCACTGTACCTTACAGATTTAGAAAAAGCACTCCTAAATTCAACTGGAACCAGAAGAGCCCTATAATAGAAAAAGGAATCCTTTGCATCAAAGGCACAGCAGCAGGCATTACAATCCATGGCTTCAAATTATACTACAAAGACACTGTGACACAATAAGCATGATGCTAGCAAAGAAATAGACCTAGGGATTAATAGAACACATTTGAAGTTGCAGACACAGCTACAAACACACTCAGCCACCTTATCTGTGACAAAGGGGCAAAACTTGCTCACTTGAAGAAAGACAGCCTCTCTAACAAGTCATTCAAGAAAAACTGGCTTTCCACATGTCAAAAATTGAAACTGGAGTCATATTTATCACCATGAAATAAACTAAAGTTAAATGAATTAATCATTTAAACACCAAAACGAAACACTAAATCTACTGGAACAGAAAGTAGGTGGAAATATTGAAGACATAGGGGTAGGTAGAGAGTTCATGAACAAAAACCAAATAGAATGGAAAACACTTCAGAGAATCAGCAACTGGATCTCTGTCTTTATAAAAAGTTTTTGCACATCAAAAGAAATCACCAGCAGAAAGCAAAGACAACACGCAAATTGGGAAAAAAAAATCTTAACTCAGAAAAAGGACTGAATCTACCCAAAATGTAAAAAGAAGTAGTTAAAAAAAAAATCACACCACTAAAATTCAAAGACCCAACCCAAAAATCGAAATCCAAAAAGAATTTCATTATGAGGTGAAACTATTTTTAAATAGCCTCTCCCTCACACCAACACACATAGAATCCTAGCAGGCTGAGGTTGTTAAGTAAATATTAAGTTATAATTTACAAATAGCAAAATCTACATATTTGAATGACAAGATGCATTATCATTAGCATGTTCAGAACTGGGCAACTGTTAACATAGTCAAGTTTGGTTTTCATTATCACAAAAGGAAGCTTCATATCTCCTAACGGCATCTGCCAATTGCCCTCGTCTCTCAGCCTTGCAAAGCTCTAAACTTCTTGACTCCGTATAGGTTTACATACTGTGAGACTATCTTAAAAGTAGAATCATATCATATATTATGTGATGTGTCTTAATATATCTTCTTAATATATCATATTTCCAAGGCTCATTAATAAGTTTTAAATATTATATAGATGCACATACAAACTTTACGGAGAAATGATTTGTATGTCATATAATTTAATCTGTAACTTGAAGTAAAATTTTGGCATTTCTTACTGTATTGAGTAGTGCATATAGCATCATATATACTTCAGAACATTTCTTCACTTTTACATAATCCATATTTCTATTACTGGTCATATTCCTTGTTACATAACATGTGCAGATGTAGAATACTAGTGAGTAAATATTTATGTAGATTTACTGATTCTGGTTACTCGGCTCTTAATCACAAAATACGCAGGCTTTGTAACTTGCCTCCTTCACTTACTATAACAGGAATGTTCATCTGTGTTGCGGCACATCAACTCTTCAGTTCTCTGTAGAACTTTGGTCATAATTTTGCTCAAAGTCATCACAGTCAGTCAAGATTTGATGAAATCTTATAAGATGACAATTGGGAAAATCTCTCCAAATGACAAAGAAGAGAGGATAGACAGTCAAAAATAATATTATATAAAGCATTTGGCATGCAACTTCTAAAGGTGAAAGACTGAGAACTTAGTGGCACACCATTGTAACCCCATCTCTGGGATTGCAGAGGGCAAACTGGGTTATGTAACAAGATTCTCTCAAAAGACCAAATAAGAGAAGAATAAAAGACATGTGGAAGTAACAAATACTGGAAGTAATTATCAAATAAATATTACAAAGGAATTAAAGATCATTTAATTCTATATTAAAATGTTACAATAATGAGCTTTCATTTTAATGGGAATATTTATCTTTACAGGGAATACAGATTATTTCAGAACAAAAAGAGAATGAAAAAAGACCTTAAGAGGGTTAAAGATAGCCAGTCACAAATAATGACACATATATTAAGACAGTTTGATCATAACCTGAGAAACTCAGTTTAATAATACACAGGTTCATGTGGCTGACATAATAAAGTCCATATCCAAACATCAATTAAGGTTGAGACCATCACCAACCTAATTTTCAATTTGCAAGAACTTTAATATATTTATCTTTTGATTCCCAAGAAATCTTTGGAGATGAACAACCTCCAAACGAATGTAGGCAAGGGAAGAAAGACAAGATCTGAGAATTTGGAATTCACCAGGATACAAAGTCATACGTACAAGACAGAAGTCCAAAGGTGGCCAAAGAACTATACTGTTGGATGAGGGGAGAAATATGCAAGGAAAAAATTCATCTTCTTTCATGCAAAAAATAACTCACAAAGATAAAATATAAAATTAAGAAACAGTACATTTAGTATATTAGAAAAATAAAACATGTATAATAATAAATAAGCAACTTGAAAGAAATTGCACTGTCTCAGAATTCATTACACTGAAGGATAGAGTAAAACATTTATAACATTTCTTTCCCTTTCTCTTTTTCTTATCATTATTTCTTCCTCTTCTTTCCTACCTTAATTTGAATTATTAAACTCCTCCCACTATATTATTTTAAGGTAGTAAATAGAGATTTCTAGATTTTTTTTTTACTATTAACTATCTTGGTAAGTTTATGAGGCAATAAAAGAAAAATGATAGTATATAACAATACTTTTAATTGTATAGGTTACATGTATGGATGATAATACTTGCTTGAATTAAAGTCCATGAAATGATTATGTTTGTTCTATTAAGATAAATTCTGGTAAATGAGGAATTGATGACATGGATAAAATGACAGAAAAGAAAATGTAAATGACAAATATCTGGAATATATGGAAATAAATTAAATAAAAACAAGAATAAGATGCTTAGATCCCACAATTATTAAGTAATATACATATTTATAATCAAGCATACCAAGATCCTTCCTGCCTTGTGAAAGGGTAAGCATAATTCCTATTTTATTGTTAATCAGAAATTAATGATAATAATAGTGAGAACAACGAAAAACTGATGGCAAATGAAAGCGCAGAATTTTGAACTCAGTCTTAGTCTAAAGCTTGTTAGAGCCCATTTCTTCACAGAAAAATCACAGTATTCTTGTCATCTGGTTATTTACAAGTGAAAAGGGTGAATGAAGAACATAGAACTGTAGCTAACCAATAGTATCAGTGCTGCATGCTGTCACTAACTTTGCGAATATAGTATTAATGGTCAGAGTCACCGCTAAGATGATTGAAAAGAACGGGACTGTGGTACCTACGATCAAACTCAGGACCTTGTACTTGCCAGGCAAGTACTTAATCCACTGAGCTATCTCCTCAGCCTGCAGAAGAAGGTAATCTTTGAAAAAACAATTTCCACTTGATATTAGGGATGTCATCAAGGAACTTCACATTGGCAGAAACTGCTAGCTCCTTGACCTTCTTAAAATTTTGAATGTAATGCCTGTTAAGTCCTCTAGTTTCCTATGCTGGGTTCAAACTCAGACCCTCCTAGATTACTGGGAACACAGATGCACATAGCCATTCCAGGTTTAACCATTAGTTAAAATGATTCTGTTTACATCT
Source organism: Myocastor coypus (assembly GCA_004027025.1). NCBI lineage: Eukaryota > Metazoa > Chordata > Mammalia > Rodentia > Myocastoridae > Myocastor > Myocastor coypus. Next base: position 21,822 of record PVJA010021610.1, on the reverse strand, counting down.
TTTGGAGGATAATACAGCATTGTTGATGCAACAATGTGCTTTAAAATCATATAGAAATATAGGAATTAAGACAGTTATTGCACAAAAAGCCCCACAACAGTAAAGAAGGGCATTCACGTGAATTTCATATAATTTGTTTCATTTGTGTGATTGGTACGGGGTCTTGCTATGCAGCTCAGACTCATAGTGATCCTCCTATTTCCAGCATCTCCAGTCCTGGGATTACAGGTGTGCACCACCGCCTCGGTGGTCAGCTCAGGCACGGCCTATTTAGCATGTGAGACTGGGGATCAAACCACTGTCCTTTTGCTCGCAAAAGCAGGGACTTAGTCCACTGTTATCTTGCTGACCTTCATATAAAAATATTTATTGTTTGCTAAATTAAGACTGCTTTTCATGTATTTGCCAAAGAACACTAAAAGTCCTATGCCTAGCCAAGTGACAGTGGAGGAGATACAAAACTGTAAAAATTAGCTAACTTCCTATCTAAAAGCCTATGTATGTCAAAAACAAAGATAACAATTAGTATACATAGATATTTATACTATGTATAAGTGCTTATATTTTATAGATATGCAGTTTGAAATGACAGCTATCACAATCATCAGTACATAAATTATTCTTGCTGTGTACCAATGTATTTTTAAAATGGTAACATAATATACTATATTTGCATGATCTATACCACAAACACACACATACATATACATGTGTACACACACACATAGAGCTTTAACTCTGGATAAAAATTCTTTGGATTATATGCAGTGCTTTCTACTTCTGAAAGTCAGTTATCAAAGACCAAATGAAAATTCTGTATTTGAATATTCACTCCAATTTTTTGAATTTTAATTAGCAGAGTTCCTGTAATACAGTTCACTATTTCAATTATTGAAATAGAAAAAAATAAATGCAAATTTGTGCAAGAACACATTTTTACCTGTGATTATAATTGGATGATGACAGCATGAACAGTATTTTAGTTATGTGCCATTCATCTGGCATACTGTTTCAGTAGCACTGCAATCATATATCTTTGCTACTCATTCTAATTTAAATATGTTTCTGTAACTGCTTTTCACCTTTCTTTTTTTTTCCCCAGTGATCAGTTGATCAGTGTAATGAAGACTGAATTTACCAAACCCTTTGGGGAAAAAGAAATGTACTAAATTACTAATATGTTAGTTGATGTCTACATTCAGCTGCTGCTTCAACTTTAACTTCTTTACTATGTAGATTGGACTCACTCACCATTGATGAATTAGCAGACTTTACAAATGCATGCATAGGCAGGAGAAGCTAAATGAAAGTTACAAGCCTGCAAGAATTAAAGCTGGCAAAGGGAAAATACAGTTTTGTTCAGTAAATGAATTTCTTTAATCGGTAAAAGACAAACTAAATTAGTCACATTAATGTAATACAATCTTAATTATTGCCCTGAGTCTTTTTAAATATGTATGAACAATTCTTTCCAAGTGCCTTGTCAGCTCAATTAAATTACAAAGTATGATGTAAGCTGTACTTCTTTTTTTTTTTTTTTTCAGTTATATTTTTTTTAAACTAAGTGGAGTATTTTGTTCTGCTACAACCAGTACCACTACCAATTATACCTAGGGAATACAGTATGACATTTGGTTCTTTTAGGATTCCAAATCCTGGCTATTATTGAAAACTGGGTCAGTAAGTCAGAGTCTTGGATGAAGCACCAATTGAATCTGTAGCAGGATTTATTCTTGTTGCAAAAGAGGTTTTCTTCTACCTAGGGCCCCTCATTATGCTGATATCACTTACCCGGACGTTATGGTTTGTGGCTAGGTGTCCCCCCAAAACCTCATGCAGCTATGGGGGAAGCTTCTGAAATTTGTAATTAATTATTGGGGGTGTGGGTGCTGCACCTCCCCTGGTGCACGTGATTTGCATTTCAATGCAAGAAGGAAGAGAAGTGAGCCAGCTGCTAGAGCTTCTGCTACTCCTCCCCTTCACCTTTGCTCTTTGCCCTTGCCATGAAAGGTTGCTCTCTGCCACGTGCTGCTCTGCCGTGGAGCCAGCTGAATATGGACTAAAACCTCCAGTAACTATGAGATAAATAAAACTTTTCTTCCCTAATTTTGAGTGTTGAGTATTTGTCCCAGGAAGGAGAGAGGGGTAACTAAGACACTGACCTATAATACAAAGTTAATAAATTCATGAGGAAGTTTCGATTAACACATCCCTGTGTTTCTTATAAAAGAGAGGATAATTTAAGATCACCGACAGCACTTTCAATTTTCCATATTAGACAATAAAACATTATTCTTTTCCCTTAACACTCATTAAAAAAACGGGGAAGGTCCTATCAGGTATTTGAGATGTGTCCCAACTGCACATCCAGATGTAACATACTTGCTTATTATTGCTAGATTGAAGTGTCCTTCTGTGGAAGTAACTCCAGAGGTTCATGTTGGTGTAAAGGTCAAATGCCTTTGTTATTAATAGTACTATGCGTGGACTTCTACATTTCTGTCAGTGTGTATATGCTTTGAGTTTTTCATTTATTGTATGTGTATGTAAAGACTCTTTGAAAACTCCTAAGTGCTCCATTCATTTTGCAAAGCAGATCTTTATTGTGATAACCACACTTTTTTTTTTTGTATTTTGTTTGATAATAATGACAATGCTTTATTTTCTTAAAAAAAAGAGCACCGCTGAAAATAACTGTCTCAGTGAGTGTATGAACAGATATTCTCTCATCATTCTTTCTTATCCTAATATATTTAAAGAGTAACTTAAAGCACCTCAAAGCAGGCACAGGGGTCAGAGGTTCCATCCCCAGGCCTGCTGTGCTGGCCTGGCCCCTGAGGTGCATTGTGGTGTCAGTTGAGACTGGGTGTGGTGGTGCTCACCTGTAATCCCAGCTCTTGAGAGGTTATAAACAGGTGGATCACTACAAGTCTGACCTAGTAGTGAGACCCTGAACACCCTGCAAACCCTTCTCTCAAAAATACAGAGAAAAAAGGGAAGAACATGGAAAAGAATTTCAAGTGTGAATAATGTATGTTGTCCACCATTTTCTATTTTTCACATCAGGTGAGTGCTACACATGTCACTGTCATCATCTGGGTAACCTCTTTCTCACATGTGCCCATGCAGTACTGCCACTGAATTCTAGTTTAAGCTTGAAATAGCTCAGGCATGACTATATCCATAGGAGATTTATCTTCTAAGGACACAAGAGTGCCAAGCCAAAAAATAGTAGTTCTTTAACCATTATGTAAGTTTGAATCCTAAGCACAGAAGTTGGTAAAGTGTGTCCCTTCTTAATTAATTAATTCTTTGATTGATTTATTCAGTGTTATCTGTATGGGATGAGAAAAATAATCTAAGCATTGAATTCAATGAGATAACTGTTTGCAAAGATGCTATATATCAGCATATGTATGCAAGCATTTTATTCTTTTCATTATACCTAGGTATAATGTAAGAATGTCTGCATATTCTAACCAACTTTCTCCAAGTTAGGTTTAGCTTGCTTTTTTTTCTCTCTCTCTCTCTTTCTTTCTTTCTTTCCTCCTCTCTCTCTCTCTCTCTCTCTCTCTCTTCCTTTCTTCTTGCTTGCTTGTTCATTTGCTTTCATGCTTTTTTTTCTGTTTTTCTTTCTTTTTTATTTTTTCTGTATTTAGCACACGGTCCACAGGGTCTCAGTACATAGATCACACTCATAGTGATTCTCCTGTGTTCAGCCTCCCAAGTGCTGTGATTATAGGCATGGGACACATGCCTGATCTGAGCTGCCATCTTGGCACACACATGGGGGCAGGGCTTGCACAGCATACTTGGGATGGGACACTGGCCACTGAGCTCTGCCTAAGCAAATGCTTTAGTCCACTGAGCTATCAGGCCAGCTCCAGTTTAGGTTTATCTAAGCAACTTTTGGGAACAAAGAAATATTAATTTCAAAGGACTCAAATCTATTTTTTACTGTTAATATAGTACTTACATGACCATTTACATCCATGTTTTTCTCCAAAAGTATGTACATGTATACAAATGTATTCAGTGTATTTTCTGCTACACAATATAATGCTGTTATGTCATAATTGAGATATCTGATTTACTTTCATTGGTTTGCTTTACCCGCATTTTAAATTCAATTTGACTTCTTATATTTTCAACATTTTTCAAGGATAACAACTAATTGTTAATCAAATTTTAATTGACATAGATTTTTTTGCCATTAAATGAACCAGGTTAAAATTTCCTCAGCTAAATTCATATTCATGGCTGAAAATTGTTAGTATTTTCCAGCCATTTAAACATATTTGAGGGTTAAAAAGATAGGTCAGCAACCTAAAGCACCTGCTTAGGCAAGCTTAGGCAAGTGTTCAAGGACTGCAGTTCCATCCCAGGCCCCACAATCCATTCCAGCCCTGCCTCCACGGAGGGATGAGCTGGCTGCATGTGAGCACACACGCACACACACACATGCATACACACACACAATCACAAATCAATAAACAGACTTGATTCAAGAAAAAAAAAGGAAATAAATGAATTAAACCTAATAACCCTTGAATTTTAGCACCCTACTCATAGGTCGTATATTTTAAATAACTTTGGGTAGAGAGCAAAGACAATAATTGTATCCAGACTTTTCAACGTCACTTAGTGGGAAGCTCTTACCTACTTTGTAAGAGATCCTGGGTTTAGTTCTCAAAATGCAAATAAATAAGCAAACCTGACATGGAGCTTGCATTTCATATGATGATTTGACACATTAGGTAAATTGATCTTATGGTCAATAATGAAAAATTACACTTTTTGGAATATCGTAGGGACAGCCAAATAGCTCAATGGATTCAAGGGCTTGCAAGCAGGGCCAGAGGTTCAATCCCTGGGCCTGCCATGCAGGCCCTGCTCATGGGGGTGTGCTGATGCTGAGCTGGTAATTCAGACTGGGCATGGTTGTGCACGCCTGTAGTCCCAGTTCTTGGGAGGCTGTAAACAGGCAGATCACTACAATTCCAATCTAGTAGTGAGACCCTGAGCACCCGGTAGACCCTTCCCTAAAAAAAATACAAAAAAAAAAAAAGGTAACTGGTAGTGTTTAGAGAACATATAGCATATGTTCTACTCTTTACATCTTCAGTTATTTTTTTTTTTACTTTTTAAATACATTTCATTTTGTAAAGCTATTTATGCATATTACTTAAAGCAAATATCTCCACACTAATTCATGATTATTTTTCTTATTACTGAGTTTGGAAAAGCTTCCAGAACAGTTAAATTAAAGATGATAAGTTTGAAAACCCAAAAGTTTTTTTTAAAAGTTATATGATTTCTCTTGATTCTTTTAACCACACAAAGGGGTAAAATGTACTGATTCAATTTTACTAGAGATACCCCAAATAGGAACTGAAATATGTAGATCTGGGGTGCAAATCTGAGATCAGGAATGATTATGCAGATTGTGTACTTAGAAATTTCTGTTGTCATAACTTAGAAATGCATGCTAGAGTAGAGAGGTATGAGAACAGAAGATATGTAGAAATGGGAAGGTCAGTGTTGGGTGTTTACTCTCTGACACTCGGATGTATTTCCATAGGAAAATGTCCTGAAGAAACAATCCCATTTATTTATCATTAAACTCCTATGAAGTAGATTTCAAATGAGCTGAGAGAAATTGAAAACTTGTATGGCTCTTCAGCTTATCTGTTAGAGAGCAGTTTATTTAGTGCAAATTAAAATGCATTTATGGGAGAGAAGGAACATGGTTGCTGGTGTATTCTAATTTTCAGTTCTTTATTTTATTTTATTTTAGGAAAGGATCTACAGGGTGTTCAGAGTCTCACTACTAGATTGGACTCATAGTGTTCCTCCTGTTCATAGCTTTCCAAAAGCTTGCATTACAAGCACACATCACCAGGCCCCGCCTCTCCTTCTTTTAAATAATTTTTTAATGCTCCACAATAAAGAAATATAGTTTGCTTTGCAAACTATTATGAATCAGAAGTATGTTCAAGTTCACTCAGCAACTACTACATTGACAGAAGGAAATGAATAATGCTTCTAAATTTTGAAGGAAGTGCCTTGTAAGCTAGCATTTTATACCAATTAAACTAGAAATTGGGCTTCACAATAAAAATAAAGACAATTTGAACATGGATGATTTTTAAAAATTACTTCTTTGTAAATCTTTATGTATTTCCCTAAATACATAGAGGAAAGATATTTTCATGAGAAAAAAAGATAAAATAGCAATGAAACACTTTCCAAACAGGTTAGTAGCAGTCACAATAATTAATACAATGGATATTGTCTTCCTAGAGGTTATTAAGCGGATACGATGCAGACATACTATCCTACCTGAACAATATCAAGTATGAAAAGGTCTTTAAAGACTTCTCCAAATATACCTTCTCTCACTGCAGTGGAACACCCATCTCTGACAAAACAACAGAAAAACAAGGGAAAAAAAAGGACCTTTTGTGTGCAAGTATATGTGCATATGGAAAAAAATATATACATGTATATATATACATATACATGCATATAAAATAGGTAGGATAGACACACAGGCATTTTCTCTTAGTTCATTGTAAATAAAGTTTTACACTAAATAATTTTATTTATACTTTTTTAGTTTACATTCAGTTATACTTTTGAAGTACTTTATTTTTTAAATAAAATTTGGCATCTGTTGCTTATTCATTTTAATTTACTAATGTTAGGTATACTAAAATCTAATGAAGATAAAGTCTGCAGCATTCAATTACTTTTGGGATTTTATACATAGCTAAAAGTGACAATGTCCAAGATTTTTCGAATATTTTGAGAATTCAGTTTATTTTTGTAAACAATTTAAAAGCTTAGTCAAAGTGATTTTCCGTATACTCTGAGGGGCGTTATGCAGATGTTTCCAGTGTTGCTCAGAGCTGTAAAGCTCTGATGTCTACCTTGCATGCTGAACCTAGTGCTGAGATTTTAACACTGACCTGGTTTCAGGATTTGAAGTAAAACAAAGCACATAAATGCCCTTACTTATGGCTTTTTTTAATCAATCCAAGTTAAGAAATTTCTAGAAAACGAGATAATTTTGCATCTCTTTTCTTTGAAAGCAGTTTCTATATAAATAACACAAATACCCTAGTCATTGTGTGTTTATTTTTTAAATGTTTTATTCATTTTAATGAGAAAAAAGATAAAATGACAATGAAACAGTTTCACAAAAAGACAGAACAATTAATATATTACATAATGTTGTCTTCATAGTAGTTATTCAGAGGACAAGATGCAGACACGATATCTTGTCTAAACATTATTATTACAAACCTTTCTTGTCATTAAACTAAGAAAATCTATACATACATAAATATATATGTGTGTGTGTGTGTGTGTTTTCCTTGCAAAATGGTCCTTTATTTATATCTCCTTTTTTATTTTATTTTGTCAGAAATGGGTGTTGCATTGCTAATAATGAACTGTATTTGGAGAAGTCTTTTTTTTTTTTTTTTTTTTTTTTGAGAAGTCTTTAAAGGACCTTTTCACACTGTTGTGGACTACTGGGCTATATTGGGTTATTTTGCTGAATTTAAGCAACTATATTTGACCGTCCTTTATAAGCAACATTTCCTAGGTATTTGAAATGGCATAAATAATGAGGAGGGAGAAAAAACTTGTCAGTTACAGGGAAACTGTTGCTGGAAAGGACAGTTTGCCTGTCTCTGACGAAGTGTAATGTTACAGTAGAGGAAGCTCATTTGCCAGTGCTGTCTCCGAGGCCCAGCAGCAGTGGGCTTATGGAAGGAGCACAACGCTTGAATACATTGCATATTCTGCTAAGAAAATAAAGGTGCAAGACCTCAATCAGTGACAGTAATGTCATAAAATGTATAGTGGAAATATCTGTGTAAATATAAAAGTCAAATATATTCTCTTTATAGGGAAGAGTAAAACGTCTTATTCTTTCTTTATCATTACTACAGTGGTGCTGAGAGTCTAATCCAGGTTCTTGTATGTGTTTAGCAAGTGCTCTACAATATAGCCATATGCTCAAGTTTATTTTTTATTTTATTTTTTATAATAAGGAATTTTATATTGTGAGTAGTGTACAATATGTATTGAAATGTGCATATATGTATATAACAGAATTATTAAATTGAATAATTAATGTGCATTCCCTCACATAGTTATCATTTTTGTGGTTGTGATAAGTCTTAAATTATACTTTGTTGACATTTACAAAAGTGCAATGTATTATTAGCTAATATGGAATAGTACTACAATAATCACTAATAAATTCAATCAACTTTAAAAGAATCAAAAATGGTGTTAGTGTAATTGAATTTTCCATGATAGATTTAGACTTCCATATTACAGCAGCAAATTCTTAGTTTCTTTAAAATTTCCATAGTAGATTTATAAAGGATTAATTTCTTCCTTACTAAACTTTCATCACAAAGTAAAATACATAGTTAGAATTTACACTCTATCTCGATGAGCTTCTGCGTCAATATTCTTTTTTTTAAGAATTATTTTTTTTCTTGTTTCAAAACTTTTGTTTGTTTGTTTGTTTATTTTTATGGCCGGCTCAGCCTGCCCTCAGGGCAGGGCTGGCACAGCATGTGGTGCCGGGGATTGAACCGCGGTCCCTGCAGCCACCCAAGCTTTCCTAAGCAAGTGCTTTAGACCACTGAGCCATCCTGCCAGGCCCCTGAGTCACTATTCTTAAGATAGTTAAGAGTTAGATAAACTAAAAAATCAATAAAAAACATATGAGTTGCAGTATAAACCACCATGCGGAAATCAAGAGACAAATATACTTGGATAATATAATTGGCACTGAAAGAAGACTCAAGAAGTATAATCAGGAAAAAATAAAAGTGTTAAGTTCTTTCTCAAGAATGACTATAGATTTATACAACCACAATCAGTCCTGATGACCACAAAATGATCGATTTGCATTTATGTGGTCATCACATGCAGGAACCTCTGCATGCTATCACAGTGAGTATCCAAAAGAATATGTCCTTGTAATTTTCCATGTAGTCTTAGACCACTTATTCTGGATAAAATATAAGCAGTCACTTCCTGAAACACACATGGAGTGCAGTAACCTGCTTAGCACTATCTCCAATAAGCCAATCCATCTTTCTCTGAGTGCAGAACCTTGGGGATGAAAACTAGGCAGCTTCTTAGATCTAAACCCATGGCATTAATTGCTTTGCTCTGCATTAAGTAATTTGAAGCACGATATCTTCGCAATGGATAAGATATTCAGTCAATTGAACTAAATATTTAAGTAAATGAATAAATAATGGAATGTGACATAGTAAAACTTTACAGGTTTCTTAAGCACTCTTAAGCTGAGAAGGAACCCTAAAATAGTATCAGGAGCAACCTAGCAATAGCTTACGGGATATTGAAATTCAATCTTTCTGAAGTATATCATTGATTATATAACTTTTATATAATGAGGTCACAAAATAGATTAAAGATAACTAGGGATACAATAATTTCCTGAAGTGTTAAAAATCGGATATATCAGTACTTCATTAGTCCAAGTTTGCCTTTCCAGTACAGAATAGAGATCCTTTCCAGTGGAAGAAATTTTCCTATTATAATAATGTCTCTTGGTGTTCATTATTATGAATCAATTAAATAAGAGTAACTTTTGTTAATATCTCTGAAGAAAAAACTCTGAAGCAAGGATTAAAGAGTTAATTTTTATTAAAGTACAAATCTAAGGCGCAGTATAAAATAATATAAGCTCAACACACTACTGCCATTGCTCATAAAGAGGGAGAGGATCAGGTTATCCCGTCATGCAGTGACTTAGGGAATTGCTCTCCTTTAGGACTCCTACAGAGAGTCTCATGCCCCTGAGACTTTCAAATCCTTCCTCTGACTTGAATACGTTATGTCATGTGCACCCTTGACCCTTGACTTCTGCTCAGGAGTGCTGATGCCAATGATGATAGCATGACAGTTTATTCAAACTCAAAGTTCAAAGGGCAACTTTCATGGTTTAGGATCTAAAATATTTGTTTTTTCAAAATAAAAATTATAAGTATGGTTGTGAAGCATCTGGAACTTTCACAAGTGTCTTCTGAGAGCAAAAGCAAGCCTAACAACTTTGGAAAAGCATATGAATGACATCTGCTACGCTATAACAGACCTAGAACATATACTCCCCTATCCCATTTGGGGTCTGGGCCTAAGATAGTGAATTGTTGTGAATTCTTAATATGCACATTATGGTACATATGATAGTGTCGATTAATGGTATAATAAAAACTAGAATAAAGCTAAAATCAATAAAGGAAATAAACATACAATGTGAATCTAATACTTCACATTATTTTTAAAAAAAACAAAATGTTGATGCATCCCATGTTATCAACTTTACAATGATGATTCAAAGACGTTGAATTAGTAAATAGCTTTTAATTACTAAGATTTAGTAAATGTACAATTTGATATAAATATTTTATTTAATCATCTGAAAAAATGTGTAAGTTATTTGTAAAAGTTGCATTAAGGTAAATTGCCTGAATGTTAGAAAGAGAAGTACTAGTGCACTGTACACAAATACTTGCTTTTTATATTTCTTCAGACCAAACCATAAAACTATCTGTGAAATATTTAAATGTAAAGACTGTTTTCCCCTCACCTATGCATTTGTAAGGCAGTGATAATCAAAGATTATGCCTTTTTTATCACACTCTGAACACTTTTCCTGTAATCAAATAAAATATGGCTTTAATATATTGATTACAGTTTTGCAGAATCTTCAATGTCCTACTCTAAGGAAATGTATATAATGAACTTCTCTCTATATATACAGCTTGTATATTGTACATTTTTCAAAGTTCACATTATTTCTCAAACTATTTTGAAGATGCCAAATGCACTGAATTTATAAAATCAATGAAATAGCATACCATATTCTTCTTATGCCAACAACCCTATTATGTTTTTCTTGACAGAAGAATATTTAAGTTATATTTATATAAGAAAATATTTGTAGGTCTATTTCACTACAGGTAACTATAAAAACTCTGTTCAAATACAATTACTGGGCCAGTAAGATATAGAAGACATGATTTACATATCTGACAAGTAAGTTCTCAAAGACTCCAGGTGGCAAATTTGCTGAGTGTAAAAAATGACGAGAAGTACACCTGTACTACTTTAAGCCCCGTTCCTTTTCTTTAAATGAACAAGCAGAATACATTTTATTTTACAATTTCCTTCAGTAGGCAATCTTAGTATCACTCTATGGAGCTAATTATTTTGATAGAATCAAAAAGGCACTCTTGCATTCTATGAGGAGTAAATTTGGTAACAAAATCAGATGAATTAAAATGAACTGTGTAGGGCCTGGCGGGATGGCTCAGTGGTCTAAAACCCCTGCTTGGGAAAGCTTGGGCGGCTTCAGGGACCGCGATTCGATCCCCGGCACCACATGCTGTGCCAGCCCTGTCCTCTGGGTGGGCTGAGCCGGCCACAAAAATGAGTGAATAAACAAACAAAGGTACTGAAACAAGAAAAAATAAATAAATAAAGTTTAAAATAAAAAAAAATTTAAAAAATAAAATGAACTGTGTACTAAATAGGCCACTAGATGCTTCTTGCCACAATTTACATTTTGTTCGGAAAAAAAATTAAAATTAGAATACGATCATCAAGCATGGGGTCTTAAGTTCAATTCCCATACCTCTCCAAATATAAAAGAAATAGAGGTACTTGACTGTTGATTGATAAAAAAAACAAAAAAAAAAACAAAAAAAAAACAGTTATCTCAACAAATACAAATTGTATGAGCACCTTAAGAGAAAATCATGTCAAATTCACACATGACCCAGTAATATAAAACTCTGCAAATCTTTTTCAGGCCTATTAGTGTATGTAGGTGTGCAAAGATAAGGATTTAAAATTTTGTCTCTGGAGAGTTACTTCTTTAGAACCATCTTTTTGGAAAGAGAAAGGAAGAAAACCACAAGCTTAGTATTTTTATCATATCTCTCTTGCCTCCAAATAAAATAAAATTTCCAGGAAGCAGCATAACCTGCTAAATGTCAAAACAACACCCCAGCACCATTGTGTTGAATTAATTAAATCTGCTTTTTTACAAACATAACATTTTATTACACAAGTCAAACACGTATGTTTTACACTCTCCAAAGTTCTGAAGAAATTGAAATGAATATACTTACAAATCAACACATTCTGGTTGTAGCCTATTATGTGATTAATAACATAAGAATATTAATCCATTCTCTGGTTGCATCAGAATTTTAAGAAATAGACATTGACTTATAGTCTTAATTTTCTGAACTTATAAACAGAATTCTGGGTCTGGATTCAATATGAAATATTTTCTTCATAGATTCTTTTCTTTAGTTGTAAGTACTGAAAACAAAAATCTACCCATTTCCTGATATTACAAGTCTAGCATGTTCAGTTACACATTTTTTTAACCACAAACACACTCACACACACACACTCACACACACATACACACACACACACACTTTAGGCAAAGGTCTACAGGAACACGGTGTTGAGGATCACACTACTTGCAGCTATCTGCCTGCTTACGACCTCCCAAGAGCTGAGATTACAGGATCATGCCACCACGCTATGTTTCACTACACATTTTTAAATTGTTACTTTTGAAATTAATGTATTGCTGGAAAATATATATTTCCATAAGAAACCCTGGATTGTGCCGAATGTATCTTTTTTCAGGGTTTAGTATTTGCTAAAGGAATTTTTTAAATTAGAAATTTTATTTTGTAGGAAGAGATGAGAATACTAGTACAAAATATTTGTTCAAGAGGTAAAGCAAGGGCTGGGGAGATACTCTGCATTCTAAGCAACTGCCTGGCAAGCACAAGGACCTAGGTTTAATCTCCAGTACCACTCATCTTTCCGGGCCAGCTCCACACACCAGAGGCACTGTGCTGGCCACTGACACCAGACATGATGGCCCACACTTATTATACGTGCACTGGGGAGGCTGAGACAGGAGGATCACTGTGAGTCTGAGCTGCACAGTGAGACACTGTACAAAATAAATAAAATAAAGTAAGATATTTTAAAAATGTGCTAGATAAAGCCTAGAAATATAGCTCCAAGGCAGACCTCTTGCCTGCCATGCCTAAATCCATGGGTTCAATACCAAAACTGACCAAAACCGATTAGGAAGTTGGCATATAAGATATGTATGCTTTCTACTTTTCCATTACTATATTATTTCCTATATGTTATTAATCACAAATCATTCACTAAATATGTTTAATGTTGGTATTCACGTGAAATACATTTTCTAAAAATTACAGAGGTCTAAAATTTGAGAAACAAAAAAGCAATATAAATAAGCTTTCAATAAAGAATTTGAAAGCATAATTTTTAAAGCCTATATCAATAAATGTTTGATGTTCTAGTATATCCCTATAAATGTGATAAAAATTACACATTTTTAAACAGGAATTTATAAATCTAGCCTTATACAAACTTTTTTATTACTTTTAATAAGATATAACTATGTGACAATCTTAAAACACGTTAGTGGTACATTTCCAAAATTTGATACAATGCATAGTGTTGTTCTCCTGTTACTTATACAGAGCTGTCTTAGTTACTTTTTTATCATTGCTGGGACAAATACCTGACACTCAAATGAAGGAAGGAAAGGTTTATTTGGCTCACAGTTACTGGAGGTTTCAGTCCATACCCGGCTGGATCCAAGGTAGAGAAGCATAATGCAGATAGCATCCAGTTCATGGCAGCAGGATGGCAAAAATCGTGACAGAGGCAACTGACCAACCAGGGTAGCTGAGGAACTGTGTGAGTCTGTCTCTCTTTAAATTACATCAGGCTCTTTGCCTTAGTCTATCCACCTCAGGCCACACCTATAATTCTCAGCAGTACTCAGACCAACAATCTCATCAGTCCTAAAACACATAATCCCAGGGACTCATGAATCAAGTCTCAATCTATAGAAGTCCCCGCCCCATGATTGCATGAGGCTTTGGGGGCACATCTACACATAAATCATAACAAGAACACAGGGTGTATATGCTATGATTTTTCTATTGGTACAAAATCTTTTTCTCATTGAACTAAGAGAAATAAGTTGTATACATACTTCAGTATTCAATAAGTGGGTTATTGATAAAACTGGCAATATTGGAAATTGTTCATTTAAGCCTATTACAGCTCAACATTCTAATCTAACTTTCTGTTTTATGCCTTGTGGTTAAGCTTTTCTGCTGGTTGATTGAGGGCAAGTTTAAGCAAGACCTTTATAGCAAAACATGTAACTTTTGCATCTCCCAAGGTCTGTCAAATCCCCTCAGGATTTACTTTGAAACTATGCACAGTGCTTTGTAGAGCTGTTGTCGTTGTCAGCCATCTGGATGAATCACGGTCATTACTTGACCAGTTTGCATTCTGTGAAAGCCTGAAAGAATGCATTCTCCCTGGGAGACTCTCCTTTGGCACACTATATAGCTTCAATCCTTTTCCTCTCTAGCCATAATCTCCTTGAACAGAAAATTTGGGAAACCACTGAGATATAGGATGTTACAGCACAGGTTCTCTTATGTCCTGAGTCCTCACTGAACTTGAAGGGCGAGGGCCAAAATATTGGCTATCCTTGTAGCCCTTCCTTTTCTCCAATTTTTAATCTAGAAACTTATCTTCTTAACTGTCCAGAAGAAAAAACTTAGTGATACAATTACTCTATAACATAGGTTCTTGAGTATAACATCATTGTCTTTGTGAATATCAAGCATTTTAGGATTAACTTGGAATTGATATTCTAACAAATCTTTAGATTGTGATAAAAACAGTTACACATGTTTACACATTTAGAAATCTAAGTACATACAAAATTGCAGCAGGCCAATCCTATGTCTTTTTTCCTAGTCTCTTACTCTCATTTAGTACCTTTTTTTTTTTTTCAACCATTCACTTAAAAGAGAGTATAGAAGAAGCTTAAATGCCATTAGAAGTAGGACACATATAAGATTAGAATGACAGACATTCCAAGCATATTTTTAGTGTTACACATTGCTGTCTTCAGTGTCAAAAACATTTTGGAGGTTCCTAGGACAATTATCTAATTCATCCTTTGTATGTAAGTGTATGGCTTTGTCCCTGCCATGATTCCTATCATTTCTGCTTGCAGTCACTTCATTGTTTAACCCTTAAGTCCTTGATTTCCATTCATTTGTGTTACGCCTCTCCATTTTTTATTTCTTCTTTTGTGGTCTTACACAAGAGAGACTATACAATATTTACACATGTAGGTCTGGTTTATTTTGTTTATGATTATAACTTCAATATATATCCATTTACATAAGAAGTCTTCTATTTTATCATTCTTTACAGCTGAGTAATATTCCATTGTACAAAAATGCCATATCTTTTTCAATCATTCTTCAGATGATGGGCATTTCAATTGTTTCTAAGTTTTATCTGTTACAAATTTTGATGCTGTAAACATAGGTGCACAGATATCACAATGGCTTGATGTTTTCTGGGATAATTCCCAGGAGGGGGACAGCTGGATTGAATGGGATTTCCACTTCTAGTTTTGTAAAGAGTCTCCAAACTACTTTCCTTAATGGTTGCAACAGTCTGCATTTCCAGAAGCAGTGGAGAAGGGTCCTTTTTACCCACAGCCTCTCTAACATTTGTTGTTGCTTGATTTATTTATGAAAGCCATGCTGTCTGGAGTGAGATGGTATCTAAGTGTTGTTTAAATTTCCATTTCATGAATAGCTAGAGAAGTGAAGCATTTCTTCATGTATTTGTAGGCTTATTGAATTTCTTTCTCTGAGAAGTGTGTGTTTATCTCAGATGGCAATTTCTGGATTGGATCTTTGAATTTTGAGACTCTAATGACTTTTATTTCTTTACTAGTTCTAGATAGATGACCTTTGTCTGGACACTTATTAGTTGAAGTCTTTTTGAAATTTGTGGGTTGTCTTTTCACTCTGTTGGTGAGTTCTTTTGAGTTACAAAAACTTCTTAAATGGAGTAGGTCCCAGTTGTTGATTCTTTCAAGTGTTAAATGTGCATTTTGATTTTTGTCCATGAACTCTTTGGTTACCCCCAATGTCTTCAAGATTTTCTCCAACTTTTTCTTCCAGACTTTATGTTTCTCTTTAAATATTTAGATCTTTAATTCATTTTTTGGCTTAGTCTTAGTTAATTTTGTAATTACTAGTTTTAATAAGAAATAATGTTTAACAATGTGACCGTTTCAAAACACATTAGTAGTATATTTCAATATTTGACACAATGCATATTGTTGTCCTCCTATTAGTTATACAGAGCCCAGGGTGTAGGTGTTATAATTTTTCAAATCATTATTGACACAACCAAATTTCTTCTCATTGAACTAAGAAGTAATGCAATGTCCAATAATCGCAGTGCGTTATTGGTAAAACCGGCAATGTTAAAAGCTGTTGATTTAAGCCTTTTGAGGCTCATCATTCTAATCTAGCTTTCTACTTTATGCCTTGTCATTAAACTTCTCTGCTGGGTGGTTAAGGGCAAGTGTAAGCATGACCTGTTTAGCAAGACATGTAACTTTTGTGTCTCTCAAGGTCAGTCAAGTCCCGTCAGGATTTACTTTGGAATCGTGTCCAGGGCTCTGTAGAACTGTGAGCTATCTTGGTGAGTCAGTGTCAACCATCTTGGAGCCTCAACTTCTGGCACCAGAAGGTATCCCAGCATTATTTTTTAAAGAGGCTATCTTTAAAGGATCTACAAACATTTCTACATGGTTTCAAGGTACATCCTGAGGGGATTTGATTGACCTGGTAAGATACAAAAGGTACATGTTTTGTTATATAGGTCTTGTTTTAGCTTAGTCTTAACCATCCAGTAGAAAAGTTTAACCATGAGGTATAAAATGTAAAGCCATATTAATATGCTGAGCTATAAAAGGCTCATTCAACAGCTTTCAAAATTGCCAGTTCTGCTCACTACTTTTATGGAACATAGGACTATGTGTATAACTATTTTCTCTTAGTTCAATGAGAAGAGATATTTGTAACAATAGTGTTTGGAAGATTTATCATGTTTACATGGTATACTCTGAAGAACTATCATGAAGACAACAATATGCATTGTATTAATTATTGTAACTATCCTACTAACGTGTTTTAAAACTGTCTCATTGTTAACTTATTTTTATTAAAATTAGTAAAATTTAAAAATAAAAAACCTACCTATTTTGGTCTTCATTTAGGTAACTATTATTCTTCTGCTCATTTATTGCTCAACTGCTCTTTTCCACAGACATCTTATAGCTGCTAAATGCATGTTAAGAAAGGGGAAGGAAAAAGAACATAAAAAAGAATATATGATGTGTTTTATACATCTATGATCTTCCTACAAGGTACATTATCATTGTGTACTAAGCACATTTTTCAATAATCAAAAATGTAAAAACAGCGAATATTATCATATCTAACATTAAGCCATAGGAAAAGTGGACTAAATTTAAAATCTCACAAGATATAAAAGCAGCAAAAATAAATAAAAAATAAAAAATAGCTCCTCTGAGATTTGGTGTCCGTACACTGGAATATAGAAAGAAGAGAAGAAAGTAAGGGGGTCCTTGGGACCCAGAAAGGATCTTATGTGAGAGTTGAAACCCATGGGTAAAGCAAACAGAAAACTTTAGTAAAGAAGGAGGTGGCAGAAAGCGCTTTCGCTCTGAGCCAAGACTCGCTGCAAGGGAAGGGCAACTCAGACCTACGAAGTGACTCCTGGTGACTCCAGAGGGCCCAACAGGGAAACACAGCAGTTTATCAGAGCAGTGGATGAAGTAAACTGCACTGGATTGTGAGCTATTATTATTCCGAAGTTCCACAGGAGAAGATGAAGGTAGTCAAATGAACTGGTGCAGGAAGAATGGGTCTGGTTCCAGGTTTGGGGTCAGAAACCAGAATGAACTTTATTGAAATTAAAGGCGAAGAAATACAAGGACTCTCCACTACACCACTGTAGAGCAACTGCTGTTTTCTGGGGTTAATCAACAGACACCTAGATTCTGTCTACCAGCAACAGCAGAGACAAAAGACAAAACTTCAAATGAACTTTTTTCTTTTCTTTTCTTTGCTTTGCTTTGCTTTGCTTTGCTTTCTTTCTTTGTACCTTTCTTTCTGTCTTGCCTTTATTTTCTTTTGTTATTTCTTCATTATTTTTATTTTTATATGAATGTGAATAATGTTTCTAGAGTCTGTTACTGTTGTTCTCTTCTTGTTTTTATTTCTACTATCTCTCTTCCTCTTCTGCCTTCTCATCAATTTCCCAAAATTTATGTTATCTTTCCTTGTCCTCCATTTTTGTTTCTAATCTCTTCCTCTTCTGTTTATCAATGTCTTTAAATTTCCTCTGCTGAGTGTAACATTTCCACATTGAACATAAATTTATTTAATACAATTTTCTGTTTCATTGCAGATTTTGTTTTGTGACCACTAATATAGCTAATATAGTTAAATGTGGCACATTATTAGTTAACCATAATTTCTCATTTTCAAGACTTTTATGCTATTGTTATTGCAGATTGTATTTCTTTAGCCAAAGTTACATAAATACTAATCAGTTGTTCTTCCTGGTATACTAAGCCTGAGACTTCCTAAGGGCCATAAAATATACTATAAACCAGTCACAAAGAATTAAGAGGTGGATCAATTAGGCAGAAACGTCTCATTCCCAATAAATCAGTGAGGTAAGATCTTGCAACAGGTGCAACATCCAAAAGCCAGCTATACCTGGAAGATACCTCTGGGATGTAGTCAGTTTCTAAGAGTGCTAAGTACTAGCAATAAAGATACTCATCATAGAAAATTTACATACACCAATGCAGTAATTAAACTAAAAAAAGTTACAAGAAAGTACGCCTGACATGCAACCCAGATGGCCAGCTAACCAAAGGTTAACCCAGTAGACAGTGTGGTAGAACAACTGAAAAGCCACCTGCCAGGATCTTCTAAAGTTTTAAGAACAGATGTAAGAAAGTAAATAAATGAAGTTGTAGAAATTCAGATCAGCGATAATTGCTCAGATAACTACGGAGATGGTGATCATAGGGATAGATATTTTTATTGATTCCATAACTTATATAGATTTAAAAAATACAGAGAACCTTAGGAAAATCATATGAATCATAAATTCCCAGCAAAAGGAAAGAAATGCAATCCATGAAACAAATACAGACATCTGAGAGATTAAAATTCTCTTGAATATGTATGTAGTAGTATGAACCAATGGGAGATAGAGTCTCATATATAAAACAAAGGATCAAAGCCAGTAGCTCAGTGGTCTAAGCACCTGCTTAGGCAAGCACAGGAACTGGGGTTCTATCCTCAGCATCACATGCTATGTGCATGCTGAGCCAGCCACTGAGACCGGGCGCAGTGGTACATCTCTATAATCCCTGTGCTGGGGAGGCTGAAAACAGGAGGTTGACTACCAGTCAGAGCTGCATAGTGAGGCCTTGTACCAAGAAAATTAAAAAAAAAAAAAACAACACAGATTTGTGATCAGTGATTATGAAAATAAATGCTTCTTTAAAATAATGAAAAGGTTGGTGAGATAGCTGAGTGCAGTGCTTAGGTAAGTGAAGGCACCGAATTTTGATCCCCTGTGTCACATGCAGCACCAGCTCCTCTCCCAGGAGTACTGAGCTGGCCACTGAATCTGGGTGTGGTGGCACATGGCTGTAACCCAAGTGCTGGGGAGGCTGAAAACAGGAGGATTACTGCAAGTCTGAGCTAAGCATTGAGACCCTATAACAAATGCATTAAATAGATAAAATATAATAATAAGAAAGTATGAGAAATCAATCCAGTTAGATAATACAAAGAAAAATAATGTAAGTTGTAGTCAATGAAAAATTAGGAGGTAGCCCAAATTACCTAAAGTATTCGTTCACAGATACCATAACAGAAAACTTCTCAAGCATGGAAAATAATGTAGCACACAGTTCATTGAGGCTAGCTTCAATTAGCCATGATTGAAAAAGGTTATAGCAAGGCATATAATAGTCAACATTCCAGAAATTCAAAATAAGAACAAAATATTAAAAGCTATTTGAGAAAATAAATAATTTACATGTATACATTCCAGCATGCCCATCAGACATCCTGATCGCTCACCTGAACATCCCGGGCGACCCGCCAGACATCCGGTCCTCTCGCCTGAACATTCCCGAACTCCCGCTAGATGTCTCAGTCGCTCGCCTGAACATTCTGGCACACTCACCAGACGTCCCAGTCTCTTTTCTGAGGTCTCCAACCCACTCACATGAGTATTGCGACGCCGCCCACCAGGTTAGACCTACTCCGGCCCACTGTGAAAGCAGCCAACCCAGAAGCTGGGCGCAACATGTGACTCAGATCTTCAGCCAGATACAAGCATAGCCCATCCAGCATCAGGCCCACCACCTAAGTCAGACCTCAGGCTCGATGCAAGCTTAGCCTACCCAGCAGCGAGGCCCCCCAGTCCTGCAGGTCACTGCTATACAGAACGATACAGACAAGGAGCAAAATGCAATCTCAGGTCCCAAACCCACCTGTAACAGATACAGAGACACTACTCTACAAGAAAATGAGAATCATGCAGATGAAATCTCTGAACCAATAGCTTCTGAGGTAGACAAACAAGTGCAGAAACGTATAGAGCAACTCAGATCAGAGATAACATATCAAGTAAAAAAAGAAATGTATGAAAAAATAGAAGCTAAAGTGGAAAAACAACTGCAGAAACATATAGAGGAAACCAGGGCAGAAATAACCACTAAAGTTAAAAAGTACATGTCTCAATTAATAGCATCTAAAGTAGATGAACAACTACAGAAAGGTAGAGAGCAGAACAGAGCAGAAATAATCTCTGAATTAGAGAGAGAGAGAGGATAACTACAATGAGAGACTTTACTACTATTAAAGGAGATATTAATAAAAAATTAGAAGAGAATAGAAAAATGACGTACTCTTTGAGTGAACAATATAAGAAAGAAATAGATTGCATGATACAGTTTGAAAGATATATACAAGAAAATAAAATCTCAACCACTAGCTGGCAAAACTGTATGAATCAAAGTGAAGATAGAATCTCAGATCTAGAAGACATGGTCGCAGCTAGTGAAAAGATAAGAAAGGATCTCTTAAAAACAACTAGGATGCAGGAAAAAATAATTCAACATCTGCAAGATGATGCAAAGATGAGCAATGTGAGATTAATAGGAATCAATGAGAAAGAAGGAGTCAATACAAAGGATATAAAAAGAATATGGGCAGAAGTAATAGCAGAAAACTTCCCAAATATGAAAAACAATTGGACATACAGGTAACTGAAGCATACAGAACCCCAAATAACATCAACCTGACTAAAAACACATCCAGACATATCATAATCAAGATTCCAGAAGTCCAGCAGGAAAATAGTATACTGAACACTGCTAGAGAAAAGAAACAGATCACATTTAAAGGAAAACCCATCAGAATAACAGCAGATTTCTCTTCACAAACCATGAAGTCAAGAAGAGCATGGAGCAGAGTGCTTCAAGTCCTCCATGAAAACAAATTTCAGCCCAGACTGCTATATCCCGCAAAACTGTCTTTCAAGTATGAAGGAGAAGTGAAACACTTCCACAACAAGAAACAACTAAAGAATTTCATGGCGTCAAAACCAACCCTACACAGCATACCAAATTACATGTATAGAAAACCCTGTCATAATCACAGCATTCTCCTCCTCCCCCTCCCCTCCCCCTCCCTCTCCTCCTCCTCCTCCTCTTCCTCCTCCTCCTCCTCC
>PVJA010021609.1:0-35398 GCA_004027025.1 Myocastor coypus | reverse complement strand
AGGAGGAGGAGGAGAAGGAGAAGGAGAAGGAGAAGGAGAAGGAGAAGGAGAAGGAGAAGGAGAAGAAGGGGAAAAGTCCAGTGCTGAGGCAGGCCTGAGTCCCGCGCACTGCTCAAAGCCAACTGGCCGTCGCCTTTATGTGGGTCCCTCCACTGTCTCAGACCTCTGCATCACTAGCCCCCCCCCCAGCATCATCAACTGTTCAGCATCAGGTCTAAGGAAGTTGTACCAATCATTAAATTCAATCCTCCCATTTTACAATCACAGAAAGAGGAGGGAGTGGCCAGCCCAAGATGACATAGCAGATGAATGTCAAATGTAGGATCAGAACCCAGGCTGTTCTACCCATCTTTCCATCAACCTACCTGCCATTTATTTACCTACCATCCACCCAGCTATCCACCCACCCACCCACCCATCCACCTATCTATCCAGGTAAGGAAGAAGGATCCAGGCAGCTGACACAGAGTGACCAGGCTCCTTAGGAGATGTAGCAGAAATAGGATGAGGAGAGAGGAAAGGACTTCTGGAGTCACTCATGGTTTAGGGGAAGGGGACAGCGCATCTGGAGATGTGTTCTCTAGCTACTTCTTTTTTTTTTTTTTTTTTTAATTATTTTTTTTCTTGTTTCAGAACCTTTGTTTGTTTATTCACTCATTTTTATGGCCGGCTCAGCCTGCCCCGAGGGCAGGGCTGGCGCAGCATGTGGTGCCCGGGATCGAACCGCGGTCCCTGAAGCCGCCCAAGCTTCCCCAAGCAGGCGCTTTAGACCACCGAGCCATCCCGCTGGGCCCCAGCTCTCTAGTTACTTCTGACACTCAGGTCCCCAAGAGAAAGGCAGATGTCCAGCCAAGAGACTCCTCTTGGCTGGTATCCCTAGGATGGCCAGATGCCTTCCAGTCCTCCGCGTCCCTTATTACAGACTTGTGCTGGCTGTGAGCTGGCCAGGCTTGGAATCCTAGCAGGCCCCACTTTCAAGATATGTAAACTGAGATGCAGGGATGAAGAGGAAGAACTCTTCCCTCCTGACGGGGTGTCCTGCCTCTCAGCCCCATCCTGGGTGGCGAGAGTGCTCTTGAGGAAGGACACTGCTAGACAGGGGACAGGGTGCAGGAAAGCAAGCTGGCACAGTGGCTAAAAGCAGGCAGCCCGAGTCTGTAGATCCAGGGGTGAGCTAGAAATCAGGTGTGGGGCGTTCAGCACCTCCAGAAACCCTCCTGCCATTCTCAGAGACTTGTAGCCAAGACCTAAACATTTCTTCCCACACAGAAAGGCCAGGTGCAATGGAAAAGCGTGTCCCTAAGAAAGAACCAGATTCTACTGATGGATGTAAGGAAGGCCTCCTCTGTCGGGGACCTCCTTGCCACCTGCAGAGAGCTGTCCTAGGTGGCCCTCCTTCCTCTAATTTGTCTACAGTAAGCCTTTTTGACTTCATCCATCCCCAACCGCTCCACAGTGGAGAATTTGGGGTACCTCACTGATCCCCTACATAGGTTTTCTCTGAGGACAGGGGACACCATGAAGTTAGGAACTGCCTCTGGCCATGGAGTGGAGGCTTCCCATGGACAGCGTTGCACCTCCTGTCTTAGACCAGAGCATGGGCAGCCATGGCCCTTCATGTGAGGCCCTGACATGGCTTGTGGCTCTGGCTCCAGGGTACTTCCCAGGGGGTGCGGTCTGCAGCTCCCACCCATGCCACACCGTCCTGATTCAGCACAACTATTTTCCTTCCTCCAACAGCCTGCTCCAGACCACAGGTCCTGGGGGACCCTCCCTGCCAATCCTATGGGGAACTCTAGGGAAGTGGCCTGGTCCTTGCCATCCAAAGTTCTTCCAAAACTGAGCCCGGAAACTGGCTACCCCTGTGTGCCACTCCTGCACACACACACACACACACACACACACGCACACGCATGCACGCACAACACACACACACACGCACACACACGCATGCACGCACACACGTGCACACGCGCGCGCACACGCGCGCGCGCGCACACACACACAGTTCCCAGGGAGCATCACTGACTTTTGACCCTCTGGCCTGGAGGGAGGCAGGTGGGCTCAAGGCTAGTTGGGACTCAAAGGAAGGAAGAAAGGATGGGGGTGAGGGGGTCGCGCAGAATAGGAGCCAAGAGTCAGGCGCTGACTGGGGCAGCACGGAGAACCGGGCTGTCGGCCCTGAGCGCCCGGGGCTGGAGTGCGGGAGGGTGGAGGAGGGAAACCACTGCCCCGCAGCCAAAGGAAAGAAAGGGGCCCAGGAAGGGGGAGGGAAAGAAGTGTAACTGGGTAGGCAGGCGGGAAGGGGGAGGAGTAGGTTAGGGAGGCGGTGCCCCTCCCATGCTCGCTGGTGCCGGACACCCCTCCAAGATCCTCGGAGGAGTTGGGGGGACATAACCGCCTGTCCGCCTTGGGGGCCCCTCTCCCCAACACAGAGGGGGACCAATTTCTTTCCAACCCCATGCCGGGCTAGGAGGAGTTAAGCCCTGTCCCCTTCCCCCACACCAGTTTTTTATTAATTTCCCTGGGGCCAGAGGGAGGGGATTAGGGACACAAATCCTATCTCCGCCCCCTCCCCTGACAGCCCAGCTCCTTAGCCTGCGCGGTCCCCAGGGATCGGGAAGAAAGGCCCTGGTCGCCTGGCGCAATCCAAGCCCGCTCGGAGTCCCGCTCCCCTGTGCACCCCTCACCTCCAGCCTCGGTCATCTTCACTGTCCGGCGCCTAGGGAACCCCTCAGGCCCATGGTGCTGAGGCGGGGCCGGCGGGAGGGGCGGGGGCCGTCACCCCGGCCTCGGGGGGCTGCGGGCCGGCTCGATCCTCTCCATGCCGGGGTGGGGGTGGGGCCTACCCGAGGGTCCCGAAGCGGAGCTGGAAGGAACGGAGAGTGGACACGGTCGGGACCGAGGGCGAGGGTTTGCGGGAAGGCAGCAGGAGGCGCGGGCGGGGCTGGACCGGGAGACCCGACGGGAGGATGCTCGGTGCGTGCGTGCGTGCGCGCGTGTGTGTGCGCGTGTGTGCGGGTGCGCGTATGTGTGCAAGAGCGGGAGGGAGCACGCGAGCGCCGCCTCCCGCCCTGCCCCCGCCCCCGCCGTGCCCGCTCTCCAGGCGGATGCGCGCCTCTGCCTAATGTTCTCAGGTCTGCTGGGGTCCCCGGTTCCGCTCCGGGTGGGAGGGGGGCGATGGGGAGGCCAAGCGCCCCGAGACAAAGAACGAAGGGAGGGGGCGCCAGGGTGGGAGAGGCGAGGGAACGAGGCCAGCCAGGGACCGAGTCTCAGCTACTTATGGGACTGCGGGGGACTCTGTGCCCCTGCTTGTGCGCGGGGTGAGCGGGGTTGGTGAGACATGCCGCCCCACCTTGGGACTCATGGGGCTTTCGCCCATTCCGCAGGGTCTGGGAGGATTCATTCATTCAACAAACGTGCAGGGAAACGCCAGCGCGGGTACCACGGATAGAGAAGACCCGGACGGGCGACTAGGGGGAGGGTTCGGACAAGTAGGGGACCCTCATTCTTGCCGGATGCTTCGCCTAGAGCGCTCCTGGTCTGGCCTAGGGCTGGGGACATGGAGAATTTGTGAAGGTGCTGCATAGCTCCCCCTGCTGTGGCCATGGCCTTGGGGGTGGGAGGTGCCGACGAGGTTTGTTGTACTTTACCAGCAGCGTCTTTTTGAAAAGTTTACCAGAGGAGGGAGGCGCTCGGATCTGCATTTAGGAGCAACCTAGGGCTGGCTCCGCGTGCCAGGCGCAAGCCAGAAGCAGGGAGTCCTCTTAGGAGGCTGAGACAGGGGATCAGGGAGCGTAACATTGAAGATCAGACTGAGAACCAGGCAAGATGTAAGACGAAAGAAATTGACCAGAGGCGAGGGCCGGCTGGACAAAGAATTGAGAGAGAAGGACGGTCCAGGGTGGAGGTGGGTCTTGGCTCGATGCTGGAAGGCCTGGAGCTGAGTGGGGGTGGGGATGGATGAGCTCAGACTTGGACCTGGTGGCAGCCCAGCCAGGGGCAGTAATGTCATCGCTAGCAGCCAGCTACTCCCTGGCAGGATTGGAAGGGCTGGCAGGGAGTGTGCCCCACTCCACCACGCCCAGCCTCCCGTGTCTGCAAGCCAAGCGCTGTGGAAAGTGGCACATGGAGCAAGGAAGACCCTAGCACTGCAGGCGAAGACAGCATTAACACCCTCGGGCTGAGATCGACTCCAAGGGATCTGTGAGACTGGGGATGTCTGCTGCCGGCACTGGGTCCTGGCTAGACTGGAAACCCAGGGACTGGTTGGTGGCTTAAGGTTAAGCTTAATCTAGGGTCTTTAAAGGTGATGCGTGATTTGCAGGACGTGGTGTCCCACACCTGAAGTCCTAGCTTCACCACAGTCTGAAGCAGGATTGCAAATTTGTACCCAGTCTGAGCAGCACACTCAGATCTTGTCGCAAAACCTTTAAGAATCCGGGACAGGAATATAGCTCAGCGGTGTAAGGGCCTGCTGGCAAGGGCAAGATTCCAAGTTTGATCCCTGGTTCCGAGAAGGAAAAAAAAAAAAAAAAATAGCTAGAGCTGTAGCTCTGTGGCAGCGCTCTTGCCAAGTGTTTGCATGTGTGGCCTGGGTTCAACCCCCAGTACCACAAATAAATAAATGTTTTCAAAAAGAGGATGTGGTTTTGCAGGCATCTGCTGAGAGGTAGGTATGGGCAGGAGTGGGGGAATTGATTCAGTAGCCCTATAGATCCTAAGGGTTTGGGGGGGGGGTGTACACGCACGTGTGTAAAGTTAGTAACAGGCAGGAAAGGGTACGGGGCAGGATGCCTGTTAAGCCACACAACTTGGAAGGACCCCATCCCTAGGGAGACCCGAGTTCCTACACGCTTAGAAACCCCCCTTTATCTTATTCCTCTCCCTTAAGGCAGATGTTGGGGTTGTGTGAAAACTGCTCAAGCCCCTCAGAACTGCAGGTGGCCTGGGTAGGGGACTGGGATGGGACAGGTAGCTAAAGTGACAAGCCTTGCACAGGGCTGGAGAACAGCCAGCAGGGCCATCCACAGCCATGTAACACACTCAGCATTAGACACGAGGGGCTACCTGGCCCACCCATTGTTCAGAGCAGACGTTCAAGGCCCCTCTGCTAGGATACACAAAAACAGAGCCCACCTGGATGACAGCCAAAGCCCAGGGTTCACGTCTCCCCACCTCAGTGAGGCCCACCTGAGTCACTTCTTGGGACCTCAATGCTGTGACCACAGGTCTGCACCCTATGGGTTGGTGGCCTCTGACCATGGGTTCAGTACGTGGATGTCTTCAGCACCCCCAAGCTTGATTCATTGGCAAGTGCCCTGTGAGGCACAGTCACCATCCCTAGGTCTCTGGGGGACACTTAGGTGCATGGCCAAACTGAGCAGCTCCCATGGGACCCCCGGGTGCATGGATGGGGGAAGATACCGGAAGCCAGACCTTGAAGTGGGAGGAAAGTGACCCTGTGTGCCACCTCAGGGGTCACTGGAGTTGGGATAGAGGCCATTCGTCTTGGGGTGTTAGGAGCCCAGGGTAACCCTGAGGGGTCCTGAGGCTGGGAAGGTTAAGCATCCGGGTCCCAGGACTCAAGCTCACTTCAGTCCTGAGTGTCCAGCAGGCACCAGGGCACTGCCGCAAATCCCTGGCTCCCTCCACCTCACCTCTGACTCACCAGAGCTAGCACTGAGCACTGGCATCACCCCCAGACCATTTAGCACTGAGGCTGGGGGCGGGGGAGCCTGAGCGGCTGGCACGGGGGAGGGGGCGACAGCGATCTGCGTAAGACCGAAGGGCCCTGCGGGGGTATCCGGGGTGAGGCAGCCTTGAGCCCTCCCGCTCCAGTGAATCAAGAAACCAGGCATCGAGGCTCTGGGGCTGCATTTATGGGGATGACCTGACAGAGGGGATGATGGTCCGTACAAAACCGGGAACAATACATACATATATATATATATTATATATACAGAAACGGGGTCCTCCCGGGGCAGGGCGGAGCGCCCGCGGCCCCGCCCCTCCGTCTGCCCGGGGCGAAGCGCATGGGCGGGGCACCGAGACAGCCAGTACTTTGGGGGTGAAGGCAGAAAGGGGAAGGTCTGGGCAATACTGATCGATGGCATGGTCTATATACAGAGGTCAAGGAGAAACTGAGACGGATAGCACAGGGTCGATTTTTAAAAAATGAACCCAAACCTAGGCTCAAGGCAGAGGCAAGAGGAAGTGGGGAAAATAGATTTTATAGGGGAGGGTGGGGCCAACCTCCCTTGGTCCAAGCCCTAATTTAAGATTAAAATGGGTAAGTCGATTTCACTTAGAAAGCAGGCTGCCACCAGGGGGCAGCCCTGGTCTCCAAAAAGAGTAGTAGCAAAATTGTGCCCTCCAGTCAAAATATAGGAACTCGGGGTGTGGAGAGGGCTGAAGGGTGGCTGAATCTCTGCGATGTTCTCAAGAGACTTCCAGGTGTGGCCCTGGGGAGGCTGAGGTGGGTAGGGCAGCGCAGGTCTGGCTCTCCAATGAGAAAAGGGGCCACTGCCAAGAACTAGGACCCACCAAAGTGACCCCTTTCCTCCCTGGCATTGCCAGGCTCAGCCAAGACCCCTGACCCCAGAGGTGGGAACAGTTCCAGGAGGTTATGGCTATTTGGCACCTGGGAGTGGGGAGGCGCAGGGCGTGGGGACTGCTGCCCTTTTCAGGAGGGGGGAGCTGGGGACCAGTGTCCTGGACTCTCCCCTTCTACTCTCACCCCTTTTCCACAAGGATCCAGGGGAAGTCAGTGCATGGCCAGGCTCAGCCTCTGGGCTGTGGGATGGACTCTATCCCTCCCGGGAGGGGGAGCAGAACAGGAGGTGTTGAGACAACCCCCAAGTGGCAGGGTTGGAATGCGACAGACAGCACGCACGACGATGCAGGGCAGGGAGGGCCCCGAAGGCAGAATCTCAAGTTGAGAGACCTAGGGACCCCCAGGAGCCCCTCGGCAGGGAGCAGCCTCCAGTTGGTGAGACGCTGGGGAAACCCCAGCCCCACTCCAGTCCAGAGACGAAGGCTGGAGGTTGTAGTCTGGCAGTTTGGTCTGCAGGTCCTTGTGTCCCATCTGCCACCCAGGCCAGCCCTTGGCTTCCCTCTCCCTTGAGCCTCAGCCCCAAGGGGCAAGCAGGAGGCTGCCCTTCCAGCCACCACTGTCTGCCTGGGCCACCTAAAGGGGGCCTGTGAAATGGGCCCTCTGGTCCCTGAAGCTGGAGGAGGTGGGGTGGAGGGGTGGGGAGACTCGGGGCACCTGTCCCCAGGCTGGCAGGGGGCGGGGTGGGTATCGAGGACAGAGGAGATTATTATTGTCCAGTCAAAGAGTGATTCCTGTTAAGTAGAGTTGGAATTCCTCAGTGTTTGCAAGTTGCCTTCCAGTTCTGAGATCTAGAAAACAAATTTGGGGAAGCAGTGTCTTAGGCCCGGGTAACGTGGGCCCTGTCCCTCTGCTCCTCTAGGTGAGGATGAGTCACCCAGCAGGGGATGGGCTCTGACCCCTAGACCTCCCATCCTTTTTTTTTTTTAAAAAAACTTTTTATTTATTTATTTAATGGCTGGCTCTGCCTGCCAGGGGAGTAAGGCTGACGCAGCATGTGGTGCTGGGGATTGAACTGAGGTCTCTGCAGTTGCCTAAGTTTTCCTAAGCAGGCGCTTTAGACCACTGAACCATCTCACCAGCCCGAGACCTCCCATCCTACCTTGTCCAGCAGTTTGTCCATTTCCTCCTTCCGGGCCAGCTCCGATTCTTCCAGAACCCGCCGCTGTGCAGTCTCCTTCTTCAGGAATTCGATTTCCCTGGGACAGGCAGATTGCACAAGGACACTCAGGGTCCCAAGCACCGTCCTCAGCTCAGCCACAGGGGCTTCCCCAAGGCTCTGAGGTCTGTCTCAGTGGACACCACATGGACCCAGGCACCGCTCCATCCCCGCCCCCTGGGCGACGCAGCCCTGCCACCCACTTCTGCTGGTAGTCCTTGATGAGGCGCTTGGCCTTGCTATACTTCCGCTCCAGCGCCTGGTACTGGGCCTGCGTCTCCCGAAGGTGCTCATCCACAGCCTGGCACAGGCTCTGGGCCTCGCCCCAGTAGCCCTCCAGCTTCTCCATGCGCTCCTTGTTCTCCTCCACGCTCTGCTCCAGCTGCGCCTTCTCCACCCGCCAGCGCCCTTTCTCCTGCTCCAGGCTCTGAAGCTGAGAGGACAGGGTGGTGCTGGGTTGGGGGCACTGCCACAGAAGGGGATTCCCCCACTACCCCAGACTCAGGGCTCCCAGCTAGGGTAGGGAACCCATCTATACAAAATCTGAGCAACAGCGGCTTCCTATGCACAAGGGCTGTGAGACGGCAGGTGTGAAGGTGCAGGACACACGGGGCCACCACGGCTGTCCACTCCTAGCCCTCGCCTGCTGCTTGGGGCCCTGCTCCTGGGGCCTCTCTCTGGTTCCTGATCCCCAACCATTCAGTCCAGACCCTTGTTCTCTTCCCACTCTGCTTGTGGCAGAATCACATGACCCCCATGCCCTGAACCCCAAATCCCAAGCTCCAGCCTCACCTGGCTCCCAGCTTGCAGCCCTACCTCCCAGTGGCTCCCTGGCACCAGGCCTCAAACCTGCATTCCTTTCTGCCCCCCACTCACAAGCTGAAGCCTGTTCTCAGCATGCTCACCCTGCAGAAGGTGCCACCAGCAGGCAGTGCCTGCCACCTTGTTTGCTATGAACGTGGCTGGATCGCATATCTCCTTGCACAGGCTCTCGGACTTGCCACAGGACCTTTGCACCTGCAGCCCCTCTGCCCCCAACGCTGTCTAGCCCTCTTCTTGCCTAGCTGTGACACCCACCACTCTCGAGCAGTCTTCGGTGTGTCATTTCTTGAGAGAAGGCCCCCATGGCTCTAGCAGCATAGTACCCACCCCCAGGCTTGCTTGCAGGGGCTCATAGATGCTGTCGCTCAAGTCCTATGCCTCAATGAGTTACTGGGGTGCAGACTCTGAAGCTCAACACAAACAAGGATCTACTGCTTTTGCAGTAGATCACTGTGCCTATAGCACCCTTCCACGCAATGGCAGGCGGAGCGATGGCCACGCCCGTGTCTCAGCACCCGGGGCAGTGGGCCTGCATACTCAGGCTGATGTCCCCGGGGAATGTCCAGGGGCAGTGTCCCTGTGGGGAAGATGTCCACCTTGGAGTAGTTCCCATTTATCATAGGCTCTACAAAGAGGATGCATTCGGGGCTGGCGCAGGCAAAGAGCCACCTAGGGTGTGGCCTGATGTGCTTTATGATAATAGCTAACGGGATTTTTCAATACTGAGATTGAGCTCTGGGTCTTACATGTCCACTGAGCCACACTGCCCCAGCCCTTTTTTATTTTGACACAGGATCTTGCTAAATTCACCAGGCAGGTCTTGAACTTGTGACTCTCCTACCTCTGTTCCCATGTAGCTGGGATGACAGTGTGTGTACTGTGTCCAGCTGACACTCCTGGGTCTTTTGTTGTTGCTTTTAATGTACTTGGTGCAGGGTGTCACTACGCAGCTCAGACTCATAAGCATCCTGTTTTCAGCCTCCCCAGCACTGGCATTACAGACCTGTGCCACGAACCCCAGCCCCTACACCTGCCTAAGCAGGTACTTAGTCCGCTAAGCTATCTGGCCAGCCTTTTTGTTGTTTTTAACAGAATTGGGGGATTGAGCCCAGGGTCTTCACCCTGAGCCCATTTTTTATTTTTTTCATCCCGAGGTCTCTACGTTGTCTGGGCTTGAATTCTCAATCCTGCTGCGCTGGCTTGCTGCCATGCTGGCATTTACTAGGGTGCAGCTCAGCCATGCTCCACCTTCCGACTGGGAACCTACGCCGTGCGGGGCACTGTGGGAAGGATTTCACAGGCCTTCTCTCCCCAGATCCTCACAAGGCCTGCCATGTTCCCACCCCCCAGGGGCCCCAGGCCAGAGGGTCCAGAGCTCAGCTGACTGCTATGGCCTCTCCCTCCCTCCCAGCAGCCTGCTCAGTGGGGCCTGCACCCCCCCAGCCCTTGGCCCCGCCCCCCCATGCATCCACCGGTGCCCCCTCACCTTCCTTTTCAACTGCTGGATCTCCGCCTCTGTCACAGCGTGTTTGATCTGGAGCTATAGGCAGAAGGTGGCATTAAGCTCCTGCACAGCAGCCCCTGCCCCCCATCACCTCCACCCCAAGGCCCTCTTCCCACCTCCTTGAACTTGTGAACCAGCTTCTCAGGCTCCATGTCCACAGGGGACAGCGCATCCTCGTTTTCCGCCAGCTCGAACACCTCGATGGCCATCTCACCGCCTGGGAAGGTCGGGCTCAGCTCCTCATCCTCGTCGGTGGCATACTCCCCTGTCTGTGAAGGACGCAGGTGTGGGTCCCATGACCAGGGCTGACAGCAGGAGCAGCTCCCCTCTAAGTCTGGAACCCCATACCAAGAAACCTCTCCATCAGAGGCCATACTACCTCATCTGACCACCAGGGGGAGCCAGCGCCCCTACCTCCTCGTCGTCTTCCCCGTATTGGGCGTATCTCTGCTCCATCATTTCGCGCTGCCATCGCTCCTGTTCCAGAGTCTGCTGGATCAGCTGGGCCACTTCACTCTGCTCGCCCGGACGCTCCCGGCCAATCATAAACCTGCAGAGGCACCAGCGTCATCCCCTGCCTGTCCTCAGCTGGGAATGCCACCATGGTCCCCTCTGATGTTCCTTCTCCATACCAGGCCTCCGAGGGGAGGGGAGACAAGCCGGCTCACTGAGGCTGCAGTGTTAATAATGAATGGGTGCTGGGTGCTTCCTGGGTTTTGTCCCCAGGGAGGCTGCAAGGCTCCCCAACCCTCCGGACCAGTTTGCAGAGCTGGGCGTCAGCCACATTCTAGGCTGGGATGTAGGGGACAGAGCTCAGTCTCGGGCTCTTCCTCCTTCACTGGGGAGAAAGCCAGGCAAGGGGCAACAAGGAGCAGGAGGGGCCCGTAGGGGATTGGGGTGGGGCTTCAGCTCATGCTCTGCTCCGAGCTCAGGAAGGGGCGGGATGATGCTGACCCGTGATTAGGATGGAAAGGAAACGGTGGAACTTCCAGGCACTAGCCCCCCTCCCCCAGGCCGCCCACATCCTGTTCCTCTCCACCACCCTTTGCTGGGGACAGTGCCCCAGTTGGAGCGGGGTAGGGAGTGAGCTCTGAATGTGACACTCCTGGCGAGAGGGAAACAGGGCGCTCTGAAGACGATGCCCCAAGTTTCAGGGTCCAAGGAGTCCTCCCAGGAGGGAGGGGTACGTCTAGCACTTCCTGGTTCTTCGGGAAGAAGCCAGAGACAGAACAATAGAGCCAGGGGGCCTTTGCAGGGAACATGGACACGTCCCACATGCCGGGGTCTTGGTGGCCAGCAGCAGCAAGGGACCTTGGCTGCAGGTGGCAGGGGCAGAACCCCAGCCCGGGGCTGGAGTCTCACCTCACTCGGCCCTTGGTGTTCCTGAGCACTGAGGCTGCAAAGCTCTGCGTCACCCCTACCAGACTCGTCCCATCCACCTCCACCAGGAGATCGTTCACCTGGATCCTAGAGGAGGAGACACCGGTTAAGGAGGTCCCAGGGAAAGCCCTCCACTAGAAATGGGAGTGAGGCTCAGTCCCTGCAGGGACCTGGGCCTTTGCCCACCTGCCTAGAGGATTAGGAACCAGCCAGGCCTACTCTGTGGACCCAAGAGCCAGACCAGCCTAGCAGACATGGGAATCCAGGGCTGGGAGAGGGGACAGTGTACTTTCCATGACACTTCCTGTCTCACACATGTGTCCTCCTCTGTCAGGCCACACAGTGTGACATCCCGAATCACTCGCCTCTGCCATGAATGTATGTGCCAGGCTATCCTCTTGCAGGGACACTTCTGCCCACACCGAAGTCCCCAAATGCCTGAGACCAGAGGAACATGAAAGGGCAGGAACCGCCACCCTTCCTGTCCCCTGCCATCCTCCCTGCGGAAGCCCCATGACTAGGGCCAAGTACGCCTCCAGCTGCAGGACCACGGGACTGCAGGACCACGGTGGCCAGCCCCTCACCCACACTTACACCTGTCAGCTGGAGCAGAGCTGCTCAGAGGCCCCACCCCAACACGTGCCACACACACCTGGGGGGCGGGGGCGGGGGCATCCCTCAGTCCTTCCCCCCTCCACTGTTCCAGGGCACACAGACCTCCAAGAGGTCAGGCTGGCCCCAGCCCCGGACATCCTCTCCTGGCCCCTGACCTCAGCCCTCCAGGCACTGCTGCTGAATACAAGCCAGACAGCTCTAGGGTATCCCAGGCCTGCCTCTTCCGGCTCCCCAGC
Organism: Myocastor coypus; assembly: GCA_004027025.1. Classification (NCBI taxonomy): domain Eukaryota; kingdom Metazoa; phylum Chordata; class Mammalia; order Rodentia; family Myocastoridae; genus Myocastor; species Myocastor coypus. Next base: position 23,069 of record PVJA010021609.1, on the reverse strand, counting down.
CCCCCTGCTTCCTGAGCCCCCACAGCTCCACCTCACTAACTCACACTCAGCCTTCTGGGCCCTGCTCCAGGGTCACTTTTCCTAACAAGCTTCACGACCCTTGGGCCTCCTGTGATGCCTTCTCTATGTACCCCGTGTCCGTGTCCTTGTCCCGTTATGTCTGGCTCACAGCACCGCTGGCTTCCTGAGGGCAAGGCCTGGATGCTGCCTGCCTGGCGCCTGGCCCTGGCCAGTGAGTCTGGCACTCAACATAGACATACTTGTGACACTCGGCTGTACCAGTGCACCCCCACACCGCATGCGCCTGGCCTCAGCCACCCTTCTCAAGAATGCAAACAGGGAGGCGACCCTCTGCACCTGACTCTACACCAGCCCAGGGACACCTGGGGGTCACCGACAACCCCATCCCCACCCAGCAGATGGGTGAGAGAGGGGAGGTACCTGCCATCCCGGTGAGCAGCACCGCCTTCCGTCACAGTCTTGACGAAAATGCCCAGCTTCTCCAGACCCATGTCGGCCCCGGCCCCCATGCCGATGATACTGATGCCTAGGCCCTCGGAGTCTGCAGGGCACAGGGGGAAATGCCAGGGCTGACTGGAGGTCTCCATCCTGAACCCCAACTCTAGCGTATAGCTCCCCTCAGAAGGCTGTCCCCCGCAAGTTCTGGGGATGCCTCCCAGCACTGGAAAGGGGCAGGGTTCTGTCTCCTTTGCCTCATCCCCAGAGGGAGGGAGCAGGGTGGCAGCAGTATATACAGCTGAGGGTGGCACAGGGCTTGTGACAGGATGTGGACCAGGCCCTGAGGTCTGCCTCGCCTATGCCCAGCGCTGCTCTGACCAAGGAGCTGGTGTTTACCGCTCCTCGGGCCCACTTCCTAGACGTACCGGCCAGCCCGACTTCTGGGGTCACTCCCCGCAGGGATGGCACCGCCACCTGGCAGCTGCAGGCCTGGGAAGTACCTAGATCCCACCCTTTCCAGCACAACCTCTGCCCAGGCTCAGTGCCACCGGGTCCTTGTTGACTCTACCTCCCAGGTCCCACCTCCAGGCCCCCACCATGGTGGCCTCTGTCCCTGCGCCTGCTGTGGTCATTCTAGTGCCTTTCCCCATCCCAGTCCTTTTGATGGCTCCAAGCCACCCCAGCAGAGCAGACTGTGTCCTCACCCTGGGCTCTGGGCCCTGCTGGCACACGCTTCCGGCCCCAGCCCTGTCTCCAGCCCGCCCAACTCCTCTGCAAAGCCCGCGCAAGCACCCTTTCCTGGGGAACTCCACCCCCCTGGTCTAGTGAGCTCCTGCTAAATTTCCCTATGGCTCATCAAGGCTCAGCGCGAGTGGCTGCCCTCCCAATCTGCTCCCGAGGAAGCCTGGTTGTCCCCCTCACCAGCCCTGAGCCCACAGCACCCCGGGCGTGGTAAGGGCTCTGTGGCGGGCCAGGCGGTGCCTTTGTGCTGGGGCAGGACTGAGGTGCACCAGTAGTTGTGGTTGGTGATAGGGAAGGGGACCCAGGACCTCCTCCAGCCCCCCTGGGAGTCCAGGTCGGAGCCCAGTGCGCCCGAGTAGCCTCTCACCCTTCTCCAGCTCCACAGGAAACAGCTCCAGCCTCTCCACCCGCTTTTCCAGCTCGTACTCGGCGGACGCTGCCATGGGGTCCACGTCCTCGTTGCGTCGGTCGTAGTCTTCGTTGGAGTAGGTGCTGAACACCTAGGGCGGGCAGTGAGTCAGAGACCACAGGGGCCAGCCAGTGCCCCACCCCTCCTGCCCCTGCCCACAAGGCTCCACCGACACCCATAAAGAGCCTCCAGCCCGAGGAACAAGAGAGAAGGGGACCCAGGCTTGGCATCCACATGGAGGGCAGCTCCAGCCAGCACAGCATGGCACAGGCTGCGCAGGCCTGTCCAGTGCCCCTGCAAGGACATCCAGGGCAGAAAGAAAGCAAGACACAAGGCCTAAGAGCCAGAGAGGAGAGCGGGACACAAAGACGCACACAAGAGGGAGCAGGCTGAGCAGAGGAGGAGGAGGAGGAGGAGAGGAAGGATGCAGATATCCCCTGTGGGTGCCAGATAGGGAGAGGGGGAAGGGAGCAGCAGAGAGGGCCAGAGAGAGGTAAGAGGCCCAGGACACGTGGACGCTGAGGCCAGGGCAGGGACACAGGAAGGACCTGTGTACCACCACGAAGAGTGGGCACTCGGTGTCCAGGCACCTGTTGGGCCCCAGGTCCAGGATGTGTCCTGCAGCTGGGCACTGCCAAGAGCTCTGTCTCTCGCATGCACGGGACCCATGCCCGCGCTTTCTGCAGTTTCCCCTCCTCCTCGATTCCATGCTACCAGGCGTTCTCTGCTCCCACCCTGACTCTGGGCCTGGGCAAGGCTGCCCTGCGTGGGAGGATAAGGGGCACCGAGTGGGTACCAAGACTCCCCTGGCTGCGCCGCCTGCAGCGGCAGGTTGGCAGCACTTGGAGCAGAGAGGGAGGCGGTGAGGGGGTGAGCTACACTGTCAACTGGCCACCCTGGAGCTTCTGCGCTGGGCTGGGACACTGTCTTCCCCAAGGCCTCTGCCAGCAGGCTCCTGAACTCCAGAAGCAAGGCTTCATGAGTACTCTGCCTCCAGCCATTGCCCTGGGGTCATGTCACCCTCACCCCCAGCAGAGGCCCAGACTCAATGATGAGGGAAGGGGCAGGGCTGCTCCCAGGACTTAGTGAAAGCAGGGCCAGGAAGGGCCTGCATAGTTACCATAGTTACCATCAGGACGCGCAAGCTCAGGCCCTCCCAAGTTCCTGCAGCCACCATGCAGTGGCCCCTGGACAGTTCTCCCAGAATCCTCTTGGAGGAACGGGCTGCCCATCGCAGGAACAATCTAAGACACCAGCGTGCCGCCCAAGGTCACAAGGGTCAGCAGGAGGACAGGACAGCAATGCACCCCGCTTGGGCTCAGGGGGGGACTTTGTCCCCAATGCAAGATGCCCCAGGGGCTGTTGTAAGCCTGAACACAGCAAGTCAGCTGTGGCCCACTTTCGCATTAGATGCCCCCAACCAACTTCACAGGGGCCCAAGAAAGTGGGTCCTTGACCTTCTGGTCAACCATTGTCCTCCTTCCTATGCAGACACGCACCCTGTGACCTCCAGGACTCTCCTCAGCCTGGCCTAGCTCCCCCTCCCCTCTATTTGTTAGCTCTGTACCCCTTTTACAACCTGCCCCCTGCAGGAATCCCCAGCTGGAGGACACCCCAGACCACCTTTGTGTCCAAAGGCCCTGTACCCAGTCCAGTCCCCCATCCCGTGGCAGTCTCAGTGACAGTCTAGAGCTGGGTTCTCTGTCCTTTGAGACAGACCCTACCCTCCCAAGGGGAAAAACTGGGTCATCCAAGAGGCAGAGACCCTGGACTCAGTACCAATATCAGGTTTAAGCCAAAGAGAAGAGAATGAGGGCTTCTGCACCAGGGTGAAGGACGGAAATCCCTGGCAAGGCCAGAAGTCACGCAGCCGGCACATGCGCCCTGGCTCTGAGATGGGCAGAGCCTGCTTCGGCCACCAGGGAGCCAGGAAGCTGTGCTCCAAATCATGTGCTATTTTTTACTGAAAAGTCAGGATAGGGTGTCTGATATAGACAGTCGGAGGCCTGGCTCATCTGAGGCCACAGGGCTTTTCAGAAGACTAGGGGTGGGGTGGGAGGCAGGTCCTGACTTCCTCCACAGAAAACAGAGGGGACAATGGCTGGAAAGAGGTCTAGTAACCTTTAGCTAGGCCTCTTGCCCAGCTGGGAGGTGGGAGTGGGCAGGGAGGGGTTGGGGGGAACCTGGGCAGCTCTAGGGTCCTGTCGTTATGGAGATGGCAAGCCAACAGGGTTTGGCCAGGCAGGGCACAGGCCAAGGAAAGTCCCAAGCCCTGGACCCTTTCACCCCGGGGTTGGCAGAGTAGGTAGGGCCTCAGGCAGATTGTCCAGGCTGAATGAACTCCTTGTAAGTAGAGAGCAGAGAGAAGGGGGGTGGGAGGTTGAGCTCGCTGTTCTCCCCAAGACATACCCCTGTCCCCAAAGTTGGTAAGATCTCAAAGCACAAGGCACAGCCCACAAGCCAATCGCCAATACTGATGGTTGAGGGGTGGAGGGAAACAGACCGCCCCAAAGGGGAAGCTCCCATCTTCTTTCAGGGCACCCAGAGGATGTGACTGCAGCCCTTGGGACCTGCCAAAGAGGGGATCTGTCTCATAGAGCAAAGGCGAGCAGGCCTCTGTCAGCTACTAGCTCCAGGGTCACATGAAGTGTCCCTTCCCTGTCCTTTTCCGGCTCAGAACCCAGGGACCACGGCCCTGGTCACAAGCCATGCCTGCTTCCCTCTTTCACTTCTTTAAAGTCAGGGTGTGGGGCTGCCAGCCGAATCCCCTACGTTTTTAATTGGGGAAGATCCTGACTCTCTCACATGGGAAAGAGGGAAACATTTCTAAGCCCCTGGATCCCTCCGGCCCCAGGGGTGCAGGATTTAAGGAAGTCTCCTGTGGACACCCACATCCCGTCAGACCGCCCCAGCCCCAGGCTCTGGCAGGCTCCGGAGGAAGCAGAGCCTAGAGAGGAAGGGAACGCAGGTGTCCCGGGCTGGGTGGGTGCTAGACGAGGCGGGGCGCCGCGGGGGAACCTGAAGGCAGGTCCGGGCCGGCCAACCCTGCCCCAGACCTGGAAGCCACGTCTCTCTGACAAACAGCTGGAACTCCCCCACGCCCCCCTAGGGAGAGGACTTCTGGGAAGGGGGCTGGGTGGCAGGGGCTGAGTCAGCCTGCCAAACCCAGCCGGCTGGAAAGGGGGGTGGGGGTGGCCGCGCGCACGTGGCGGCTGGGAGGGGGCTGGCTCACTTACTTGGATTGGCGCGGTGCTGAAATGGATCTTCCGGCTCGGGGCCGGGTCTTCTTCCTCCGAGAGCCCCGGTATCTCCACGCACCCCGACTCGGGTTCATAGGGGGGCTCACCGTCTTCTTCGTCTTCCTCGTCGTCCTCCTCCAGGGCACTCCCCCCGGAGTCCTCCCCAAGCCCACTGTAGGCGCTCACATCCACTAGGTCCGCCTCTGAGAAGTCCTCCTTCTTAGACTCATCCACCTCTTCTTGGGCCAAGTCCCGGGCCCGGCCACTGCCCACCCGCCTCTCTGGTGCCGCTTCCAGCTCCTCCTCCTCCTCCTGGGTTGCTGGGGGCTTGGGCTCATCTGGCGCAGAACTGCCTGAGGTGGCCGAAGGACCACCATTCTCTAGGGCTGCGTGCACCGTCACCTCCGCCTGGATCACCTCCCCGGGCGCCGACTCAGCCTCCGACTCCCCGCTCTCCTCCACCTCCACCGGCTTGATCTTGCGTACCTCCCGGGGCTTAGGGGGCGGCCGTGCCGGAGCCACGCGGTGCTGTGGGGGCGGCTGCCCTACCGGGCCTCGCTCCTTCTCAGCCGGGGCATCCCCCGAGGGTGCGGGCGGTGGTGGCGGTGGCGGCGGCTGGAACACGCGGGACCGCTTGCTGACCAGCTTGGAGTGCAAGGGGGGCACCCCCGCGGCCGCGGCCCTAGGGGCCCCGGGCCCTCGGTGGAGGCCGGTCCTCGAGTCGGCCTTCTCGAAGACGGCGCTGAGCTGGCTGACCGTGGGCGACACGGCGTCGGTGTCCAGCTTATCCAGCGCCTCGGTGCTGCCGTTAAAGCGCACCACGACGTCCAGCTTCCGGTCCTGCAGGCCGGCGCGCTCCTGCCTCAGCAGCCTGCGCGCCGCGGCCTCCTTGTCGCCCCCCGCGGCCGCGGGGACGCTGCGCTCGAACAGCTTCCGCGTCTCCTGCAGCCGGGACGGCGCGTGTGGCGGCGGCGCGGGCTGCGCGCAGGGCGCGGGCTTGGAGTCGAAGCGGCTCACGCGCTCCGACACGCTGGTGCCCAGCTTGAGCAGCGCGCTGTGGTCCACGTTCTCGTTCAGGCTGCTGGCCCGCGGCAGCGACAGGCGCACGCCGCGCTCGGACGCGCGCGGGGCCTCGGACAGGCCGGGCCCGGCGCCCGCTTCGCCCGGCGGCCCGGCCGGGGTGCCCATCTGCAGGAACATACTTTTGATGCGGTGGACGTTGGAGCCATATTTCTTATGGTGGGCCGTCTTGGGTGCCTCCTCGGGCCCGGGCGCGTCGGGAGGCTTCAGCGCCTGGATGCCGGCCTCGTAGGCGCTGCGGTGCGGGGAGGCGCTCCGGAGGGGACCCCCGGCCCCCCGCGGCTCCGTCTTCATCATGGTGGGGGGAGCCGGGCTCGCATCCCCCCGCTCTCCGCTGCACCCCTCCAGCAGGCGGCAGGCCAAGTCGGGACCACCGCCCCCTCCCCGGAAGAAAGAAACCCCTAAAGGCCTTTTATAGGGTCCCCCAGAAATCCAGCTGCCAAGAACAGTTAACCCCTCTTTAAAAAAAAAAAAAAAAAAATGGGGGAAAAAATTCTCCAAGCGCCGTGTGGGTCGCCTCCCCCAATCAAGCTGCCAAAGACAGCCGCCCCCCGAAAAAAACCGCTCCGATCGGCCTAGCGCGGTCGCCCCCACCCACCCCAGCAGGAAAAGCGGCAGCCAGGGCCGCTGGGACCGCGCGCCCAGCCCGCTTACATCGTCCGAGGCGGTGTCACCGGGGCTGGCGACGCGGGCGCCCCCCGCTCCGGCCGCGGGGCTCGGCTCTCGGGGCGCCCGGCTCCCCGGCGCCCATGGCTCAAGGCCGGCCGGCCGGTCGCCGCGCCTCCCTCCCTCCCTCCCTCCCCCCCGCGCCCCGGCCTCGGTCTTTCTCTGGCTCCGGCGGCGCGGCGGCTGCCCGACACCGAGCGGCTGCCCTTCTCGCCGCCGCCGCTGGGGGACTGGCACCTCTGGGTCCTAAAGGGATCGGATTTCCGGGGTTGGAGCCTGTAGGCCCTCCCCTTCCCCTGTACCCCTGTGTTGTGCCTGCCCAGCCCTACAGTGCCAGCGGCGGGGAGCCTTCCGCTGCCTGGGGGGTCTAGGCCCGCCCTCTGCCATCTTTGCCCTCAGACCTCTGGCTGTGTGGCTCATCGCAACCTACTTCGGCACACCCCATTCACTTGAGGGCGTCCAGCCAGCTACAGTGGTCCAAGGGCCGTCTCTCTCCTTCCCAAAGTGGGACAGGGGCTCTGGAGGAAGGGGCAAAGGTGGCTGCTGTCCAGGTCCTTATAGGTCCTTCTTAGGCTTCAGAGTTTTCAGCCTCAAAATCTCCGGGCACTTGGTAAACTACAGATTTCTGGGCCCTCCCTCACCCCGGTGAAGGAGAGGCTCAGCCAGGCCACCTGTAGTCTGTGTTTAAGTTTCCCACAGGTCTTCTGCATCTCAAAAGGTGTAAGACGTTGGCCCAGCATTGCTGGCCTTGAAGGAGTTATGTGTGACTCCCCACACACCCACAGTGGCAGGGGATCCCCAAAACTGCCCATGGGAAGTCTTAAAGATCATCCTGTGCTCCTGCTCTCACCCTAGACCACAGAGCTGGTGGAATCTGGTCTGGGTTTCCTTGCTTGGAAAGGTATCTTAAACAGGAAGAAGGGGTTTGGGAGGAGGAATTCTAGAGGCTTGGGGCCAGAGTTTCCCCTGGAGAGCGCTAACTTGACGTTCTGATTTAAAGGATCCTAGCCAATGAGGACCAGTGCTTGTGTTGGGGGTGGCAGGAGGTGACAGGAGGTGACATGCCTGTGTCCTGAAAACTCGGCTACTTTGAGGTTTTGACATTCCTCACATACACAGAAAGGGGCTAGGGCCACCCTTTATCCTTCTCGATAATCTGGGCCCTGGGGGTGAGGGTTCGCTCCCAGGACAGGCCCAGAGACGTTCCTGTCTTTTGCAAAGCCTAGAGACAGAAGAAGCGGATGGACGCTAGGACCCAGGAAACAACTCAGGCACAAAGCCTCCCCCCAACTCCCAGCTGCTTCCTGCATCTCAGGCCTTCCTGCAGCCTCAGCCTCCTCCCCCGCCTCCTCCCCACCATCCTCTTCCTCGTCTCCCACTCGTTCCCTGTTGGCCTGGGAGGGCTGGGAAAGACAGTGCTCCTGAGCCTCGACGGGGGAAGGGGGTCGGGGGACGATGCTAACCGGTCCGCACGTGCAGAAGAGTCTGCGTGGTTGGGAAAGCCGCCTGGGAACCCTGAATATTGGGGTGGGGAGTGGCCAGGAGCCACAGATTCCTGCCAAGGGGGAGGGAAGTTTTAGGTTTTGAGCTGGATCCGGAAATGATCCCAGACCTCTGGCTTTCCATTGCCACCTTGTCTGTCCAGCTTCCCGGGACACACTTGGGGATGTGGCCGACTGAAGAAGCCAGCCCGAACTCCTCCCCTCCTAATCCTTCTTAGAAGTGTCATTTAGGGACACTCTTTGGGACTTAGGTTTCCAAGCTCAAGTTTAGGGCTTGAACCTCCTTCCACCCCTCTGTGGCGGATGGGGAAAAACAAAATCTCATCTCCTTGGGGGGCGGGGGGTTGGGGGCCCATGTGGGCAGTGTCCTCAGACGCTCTTGCATGGACCGGAGGAGGGTACCGGCCCCTGGGTGTTCTGCCCAGAATCTCCCACACCCTCGGGTGTGAGTCATCTCCCTGGCCCCTGCCCAAGGGGTCTCTGCCCACGCTTCTTGCCAGGTGGGGGAGGCCCCTACCTTCTGAGAGTGAGAAAAGGATCGGAGAGCCAGGCAGGGGTCAGGTCCAGAAGTACCTCCAGCAGCAAGAATTAGAATGTCGGGATGCCAAGGGTCTGCCACGTCCAGAGATTGCTAAGGCTGAAATCTGCCCAGAATTTGAGATGTAAGAAGGCACTGAGCCAGCTGGGAGCTTGGGCCACTCGAGCTAATGAGTGGGATTTAGAACTTCTTACTAGCCAAGTAGCACCCACGGCCGTGATCGCAAAAGGAGACTTTAGGGAGGGAGGGAGAAATCCTTTTTTGTTGTTGTTATTGTTTAATTTATATTATGGTGGGCTCAGCCTGCCCTGGTGGTGGGGCTGGCGCATGATATGGTGCTGGGGATCGAACCGCGGTCCCTGGGGTTGCCTAAGCTTGCCTAAGAAGGCACTTCAGACCACTGAGCCATCTCACCAGCCCATGATTTGGTTTTTGAGAGTCTTACTCTGAAGTTCAGGCTGGCCTTGAATTCACTCAGCCTAGGTTAGCCTCTGAGTGGCAGTGTTCCTGCATTGGTTGAGAGGCAGAGTGCTGTCCCAGTGGCCCTGCTGAGCCCTGGGTTACAGGCCTGTGCCACGATGCCTGGCTCAGAAGGGATGAATACTTTACCATCACTCTTTCCCAGAGGTGAGGCACAGAGCCGCTGCCCTGTGACTGCAGTTGAGAATCCAGGTGTCACCTCCTCTATCCCCTCCCAGTCGGAGTGGCCCAGCGACCCCCTGGAGGAGGGCCTGCATTTGGGAGGGTGGAGGTCCCCAGGGAGTGTCTTCTGTCGACCTTTCACTTGAGCTCCCTGCAGCTCCGTCTTGAGATAACTCAGCAGCCTCTCTTCCTGTGGTAGAGACCTCAGGCAAGCTGCTCTGTGATACTAGGACAGATACTTCCTTCCTTGGTGCTGCCCTGGTATGGAGGGTGGAGTATCAGCCAGGGTTCAGATCTCCACTGTACTGCTGCTAGCCAGGTGACCTTGGGTAAGTCACTGGTCCTCTCTGCTCAGAGAGAAAACACTGGCCAGAAGGGCTGAAGTCTGGAGCAAACCCGGACTGTGAGGAAGGAAACACTTTCTAGCTCCCACTAGAAGGCCTAGGGCAAAGCCTTTCTGCCTGATTTCCTGTCTCCCTCCAGGAGACCAGAGGCCTGGGAAGGAGCTATAGTGGGGGCTGTGCCATTTAAGCACCAGAGTCACAGCCAGGATGGTGGCTGCAGGCTGATATGCCGTAGGCTGAGTGCCAAACCTGACTCCTCTTCCCAGCCCTGGAAGTGGCCGAGGTCACCTGGACTGAGGCAGGTCTAGACGCTGCCCTTCAGATGAGCTGCGATCAGCCAGGGGTCTTCTGGCCCTCTCCTTTGTGTGCCAGGGCTTCTGCAGTCCCACTGAGGGTGTGAGCACCCTCACTTCTGGAAGAGCTCAACTAGGAGTGTCTGGGTTGGAGGGCTTCCTGACCCTGTCACAGGGAAATGCAGTGCAATGGGTCAAGCAGCAGCTTTGCCAGTTTTAAAGAGCACAAGGTACAGGTCTGTGCCCTTGAGGCAGTCATTTCCTCTGCCTGAGCCTCCATTTCCTGAACCAGTTCAGCTTGAGTGTCAGAGTGTCCCTGGGCCTGTGTGTCTGTCTCCTACTCCATATGGGGCGCAACAGAGCACAGGCTTTGCAGAAAGAGAGAGAGAGAGAGAGAGAGAGAGAGAGAGAGAGAGAGAGAGACAGAGAGAGAGAGAGAGAGAAAAAAGAGTTCTTGGCTAAGTCAATAAATTGCCCAGATGGGGCTTGAAGTGCAGTCCTCCTGCTTCAGCCACTCAGAGCACCGAAATGACAGGCGGGCACTGCCAAGCCTGGAGGAATGCAAGCTCTGAAGCCAGGTCACCGTCGTTAGATGCCCCCGGGTGCCCATCTAGAGAAGGGACTCTGCCAAGTGCCTTCACCTGTGCGCCAGCAGAACGATGCCACCATCGGGGCATTGCTGGGAGGGCTGCGTGGGCTCAGCGAGCACCCCGAGCGCAGGAGTCTGAGGGCTGCCGGCTGCCGCTGGCTGCATGTGGGTCCGAGAATGCAGGGGTTCTTACGAGGATGAAAATTGGTATCTGTATCTCTGCGTCAGCCTTCAGGGTACTTTGGACCTCTGGTTTCCTTTCAGGGTTATGTGAAATTCTGGAATACAAGCATTTCTGTCTACCTGCAAATCCTCCAAATCTTTTGGGATATATATATATATATTTTTTTTTTTTTTTCTTTTATGGTATTGGGATGAAACCCAAGATGCCACATGCCGCTTGCTGGGCAAGCACCATGTCACAAGCCAGACCTCGGTCCTGGAGTCACTCTTGAAGGGAAGCAAAGGTCCCCTCACAGTCGGGAGACTGCTGCTCCCCATCCCCATCTTGCTGGTTTGTCCCCTACCGCTCTACACTGCAGGGCTCTGAGAAAGTCTGGATAGATCTTGGAGACCAGGGGGGTGACTGATAAGTCAAGCTGTGTGCTTGCGCGCGAGCGTGTGTGTGTGTGTGTGTGTGTGTGTGTGTGTGTGTGTGTGTGTGTGTGTGTGTGTTGGGGGTTGGAGGTGGGGGAAAGACTGGGACAGAGAAGAAATTTCTCCGAATCATCAGTTGCTATAGAGGAAAGCCTATATTTAGCTGGGCTTAGAAGGCCCCGTAAATATGTATTTTGCAGACCGTCGTAGCCACGGGAGCTCCAGAGCCCTTCAGGGAGGTCAAAAGAAAAGGAGAAGAGAACTGCGAGGTTTAGGCAATGTTTTCTGTCATCAGCGAATTTGAAGAACGCTTTCTACTGCCTGCTCCAACTGCTAATAATACACATTTCAGCGTTTCGACGGGTTCTATTTTTATATGCTCTCTAGATCTAGAGGGGCTGGTGCCTAGAGTCGTCTTTTTGTTTTGGGGGCTTTGGGTGATTTTTTTTGTGGGGGGATACGGGGGATGGAACTGTGAACCTCATACTTCGCAGGCAGGCACTTATGCTGCTGAGCTGTACCCCTGACCCAATTTTTTTTTTTTTTAAGACAAGTTTGCCCTATGTAGTTTAGTCTAGCCTCAAACTCTAAGTGATCCTCCTGCCTCAGCCTCCTTAGTGCTGGGGTTTTAGGCATGAACCACCACATCTGTCTATCTAGTCTTCCTCCTCCTCTTCCCTTCCTTTTTTTTTTTTTTTTTTTTTTTTTTTTTTTTTTTTTTTTTTTTTTTTGTACTAGGAATTGAACCTTAACACTGAACTACATCCCTCGCCCCTTTACCCTTTAAAAATCCCTCTCTCTCTCTCTCTCTCTCTCTCTCTCTCTCTCTCTCTCTCTCTCCTTTTGGTGCTAGGGATTGAACCCAGAACCCTGCCCATGGCAAGCAATGCTCCATTACTGAGCCACATTCCCAGTCCTTTTTATTTATTTTTGGGACAATGTGTCCATAAACTGACCAGGCCGACCTCAAACTTGGCATTCTCTCTGCCTCAGCCTCCCTCCGAGGGGCTGGGCTGACAGGCTTGTGCCACCACAGGCGGGTCAGAGTCACCTTCCTCCTCCAGCCCTTGTCTACCTGCCCCGTGTACTGGGAAGAGCGCCCTGCCACCTTCTGTCTTGCCTGTTCCGCTGGGTTCTGCTGTCCTTGCCAGTGCCTGGCACAGGTGCAGCCTCCAGAACACCCGTCCCTCAAACTTTGGGTGGCCTTGTGGGGAGAGAGGCGGGGCGAGGAATCCTGACATTCTGGGTGGTTCTGCTTCAGATACACCTGCCAATTAAAAGAAAATCAGGGTGGGCTGGGGAGACAGCTTGGCAGTCTGGGCACCTGGCAAGTGCAAGGACCCCAATTTGAAATCTGATACCATGGGGGCTGGGGAGATAGCTCCATGGCACAAGTGCCTGCCTTGCAAATGTAAGGTCATGAGTTTGAACCCCGATCCTGCCAAAAAAAAAAAGCCCAAACACTTAGCCAGAAAAAAAAAAATAATAATAATAATAATAATAACAGTCCTGGGGACACCCACTTCGGACCCCCTCCTGTCTGTCTCCTGGACAGAAGCTTTCTTTCCCTCAATAAATATGTTCTGTTCATTTAATTTTTAAATTTTATTTCATTTATTTATTTTCTTGTTTCAGAACTTTTGTTTGTTTATTTATTTTTATGGCCAGCTTAGCCTGCCCTGAGGGCAGGGCTGGCACAGAATGTGGTCCCTGCGGCTGCCTAAGCTTTCCTAAGCAGGCGCTTTAGACCACTGAGCCATCCTGCCGGGCCCCCTGTTCTGTTCATTTAAAAAAAAAAAAATAATAATAATAATAATAACAAATAAGTAGCCGGGCGTGGTGGCGCACGCCTGTAATCCCAGCACTCGGGAGGCTGAGGCAGGAGGATCAGTGCGAGTTCGAGACCAGCCTGGGCTACAAAAGTGAGCTCAAGGCCAGCCTCAACTGCGTAGTGAGACCCTGTTTCAAAAAGGAAAAAAAAAAAATAAAAATAACAAATAAGTAAATAAAATCAGTCCAAATTTTTCTTTTTAGTCCAAAAGGTTTCTTGGGAAAGGAGAACAGTCCAGGAAATGGCCGCCACTGCAGCCTTGGCCTGTGTGAGCGCTGGGTGGCTTTGGCCCCAGCTGTCTCCTTACAGAAAACAGCGCCCATTCAGGCTCTGTGAAACTCCATCCCCTCCCCTGAGTCCTCCTTCAGCTCACCGGCACTCACAAACTCACAGTACATCCTGAGTGCAAGCCTGTAATTTTGTATGATTTTTGAAGCCATAGCACATTGCACAAAAGATGCAACTTGCTGCCTTGACCAGGTGACACTCAGGGTGGTCCAGCCTGGGCACAGCCATCAGCACCGCCCTGCCCGCTCCCCGTTCTGACACCCCACCACCCCTGTACTTGCCTGCCTCTCTGAATGCAACCACACCGGGTGCCCCAGACAGCCCGTGCTCCAGTGCCTGGCTTGTCCCACATCCCAAGGTGTCTTCACAGTTCATGTGTGCTGTGGCACACATCCGGATTCTCTTCATTTGAAAATATAGCCCCTAATTTATTTTCCCTGTACATTTGAATATTCATAAAGTAACAGCGCTTTCTATATTTTTAGTATATGTAGCAAGCACTACCTTATTATTTTGTGCCTTCTCCTGCTTGGTTTTTGTTTTGTTTTTCACTGTTGCCATGTGGTTCGGGGGCCAGCCTCAGACTCGGGCAATCCTTCTGCCTCAGCCTCCCGCCTGTGTGTTGGTATCTTCTTCATGAGGGAGCCAGCGGTGATGCCTATGGCTTTGGTTTGTCCATTTTAATTGACTAGTTCGCCATGTGAATGAGCCACAGTGTGCGGGCCAGATCCTCTCTAGGGCACCTTTAGGCTGCGTCCCTGCTTGGCTGCTTGCTATCGTGAGCACAGCTGCAATGAGCACCCTTGGCCTGCGCTTAAACCCATCTTTAAGAGTGTCTGCCCGGGAGCAGACGCCTGGGGCAGCAGGCCTGAGCTTCCTTGCCCACTAGCGCTGCCAAATTGGCCAAAGTAGTTTAGAGGTGCGTGTGGTGGTGGACACCTCAAATTCCAGCATGCAGGTGGCTGAGGCAGAAGATCATGAGTTCAAGACCAGTCTGAACTATGCAGAAAGACCTGTCTCAAACAACAAAATAGGGGCTGGGAAGGGTGAGAGGGAGAGACAGAGATTGTGTTTGGACCACGTGCATGCCCACACTTGCTCTTGCTAGACTTATTTTCATCTGCCTGATGCATTAGCAGTAGACTCATCATGGGGCCCGGCAGGATGGCTCAGTGGTCTAAAGCGCCTGCTTAGGAAAGCTTGGGCAGCTGCACGGATTGCGGTTCGATCCCCGGCACCACATGCTGCGCCAGCCCTGCCCTCAGGGCAGGCTGAGCCTGCCATAAAAATGAGTGAATAAACAAACAAAGGTTCTGAAATAAGAAAAAATAAAATAAAATAAAATAAAACTCTAAAAATAAATAAATAAATAAACAAACAAATAAAATAAATGTTTCTTTCTTTTTTTTCCCCTCTTTGCCCCTCAGGGCAGGCTGAGCCGGCCATAAAAATAAATAAATAAACAAACAAACAAAAGTTCTGAAACAAGAAAAAGAAATAATAAAAGAAAAAAAAAAAAAGAAGTAGACTCATCAGGACTGGGGAGATGGCTCGGTGGACTAAACACCTGCTTAGGTAAGTAGCAGGACCCGGGTTTGATCCCTGGCACCATAGGCTGTACCAGCCCTGCCCTTGCCCAGGGCAAGCTGAGCCATCCTTGGTTCACAGATATCATTCTCTTCACCATTCTGGTCACTAACCAAATCGGACAAGAGCCGAATCCAGTCTGATCCTGTAAGATCAACCGTGAACCTAACTACTGAATTTGATTCAGTTCTTGTCCAATTGAGTTTACAGCCAGAATCGTGGAAAGGGTTAAGGTCGTGGACCAAGGCAGCACTGGAGAGATGGCTTGAGCAAAAAGCAACTTTACATCTCAGGAAGTCCTGCAGCTGCTCACTTCAGAGACCCTCAATTCAGGGAGACCCAGGAGCCGATTCTCCCAAGCTTCTTCCCGAGGGTATTTCCACCCTCACTGCACCGGCTTCTCACAGGCGCCACAGGGAATCCATCTCCCTTCTTGTCTTGGTGACTGGAATCAAATTCAAGTCCATGCCTGAACCAGTCATTGAGCAGAGGAACCAAAGGATGGCTATATTTAGACCAATCACAGTTCGCTTAAGGGGCTAAGAAAGACCCATCCTCCCTCAAAGCCTGAGCCCTTGAATTACATCAGAGGCCCAGAATGGAGGCAGAAGGGGAAGGATACCATTTGAAATGGCACTCAGAAGGCCTGTCCTTTCTTTACTGATTTCAGGGAGGGTTTTATAGATTCCTGACACTGGTCCTTCTACCTGTTTCATGGACTGCTCCTTCGCCACCAGGTGGTTACATGTCTTTGTGAGTCACTCCTGATGCGGCTTTCATAGCCAGGAGCTTTGGGGGCAAGGTAATAGAGTAAGGTCGATCTTGCCAGATTAGGTTGCCTGTCTAGGGACTGCTTTCTTGAATGTCTTACATTTTCTCTTAATTAAAACTTTGTTTTTCACTTTCCCATCTTTAATCCATCTGGAATTAATAGTAACAGATAATATAAAGTCTTTCTATGAAAAGCCCCATGTCTCAACACTCCTTATTGAGTAGTCTGTTCTCTCCCGAGGAGTTACAATGCCACCACCGTCATAAATCAAATTCCCACACACGCTTGGAACTGTTTCCGGGCCCTCTAGTCTATTGATCTCTTTGTCTAGCTCAGCACCAATACCACATTGTTTTAATTACTAGCGCTTTCAAAAAAAAAAAACAAAAGAAAAAAAAGTCTTGGTATTGGTTAGAATCCTCAAGACCTCACTCAGTTAGGTTACTTTGCTCTTCACTGTGAATTTTAAATCCAGTTTGCTAGGCTCTGTGAATTATCCTGTTGGGACAGTTAGCAAACGTGCACTGTATCCATGGCTTCATGAGGGGAGAATCTTTTTGAGAATGACATTGAGGTTTCTTGTCCCTAAAATGACCCCTTCTTTACATTGGTGTGTTCCTTTCATCGACGGTGATCGTAGTTTTCTTCATACATATCTGAAAATGACTTTTCTGGGTTTCTTTTACAATTTTAATTTTGTGAGTTACGGTTGTGATGTTCTTAAAAGATAATTTTTTTAGCGTAGAGAAAGGCTGGAATTTTGAGTTTTATTTATATCTGTTCCACCAGCCGCCTGGCTGAGCTCTGTCCCTAATAATATGTCTGTAGAACCTCTTGGATTTTCTATATAAATCATCAGACCACCTCCAAAAGGCGTCCGAGATCTTGTCTTTTTTCAAGTTCCGAGTGCTTTTATCGCCCAGGGGTGGCTTCTAAATCTGATCAGGCCCTGCAACTGGGTGCCCTGGGTGGCTCCTGCCTTCCACTGTCAGTTATATATAAATAAAAAAAACCTTTTACTTTATTTTGAGCTTCAGCTCCATTATCTCCTAGATCTCTCTTACCCACACTTCGGGAGGCGGTGTCCCGCCGCCGCCACCGCAGGAGAGGGCTCTGCCGCCCGGGACGATCCCTCCCCGGCCCCGTTTTCCTTTAAGCCTCCCAGCCTGGCCGGACATCCTCCAGCTCGGGTTGGATGGCTCGGGGCCACAGGTTCAAGAACCCCCCTGGGAAGAAAACAAAACAAAAAAAACCCTGCAAGCCAGAAGTCCACTGACAAAAACGGGGAGGAAGATTCTGGGTAGCTCCAGCTCTTCAGGCTGGCGCCCCAAAATGTCTGCGTGGTGAGGGGGACACAGCAGTGTCCTTGGAACGCGTAGGGTTGACACAGCGGCTGGTGGGCGGGACGCGCCCACTCCATTAGGTCCAATCCCTGCCTCGCCGCGGGCCCCTCCCCTAAGGGGGACGTTCTCCGGGTAGGGAAAGAGACTCCGGGGCTCGAGGCCTCAGGTCCCCTCCTGCGGGCACCGCGTCGCGCATGTTCAGCGCCGGGCCCCGCGCTCCGCTCGCTTCTCTTCCCGGCTTGCAGCTCCGTGTTCCGGGTTTCTGACCGGGTGCCGGTTCCGTCCCGACAGTGCGCAGGCGCAAGGCTGAGCCGGAGTCGGCTAGCGCGCCCTCTCGCGGCAGACTGGCCGAGTCGCATCCTTTGTTGTGCTGGGGGCGGCGAAGAAGATCCCGGAGAAAGATGTGGGTGGAGTCTGGGACCCAGACGCGGGAATCAGATGACAAGGTCGAGGTAGCTTTTTCTTTGTCCCTGGCGACCACGCATAACTCTCCCTTGTAGACGCAGATAAAGAAAATATGGCCTTGCCGGGCGTGGTGGCGCACGCCTGTAATCCCAGCACTTGGGAGGCTGAGGCAGGAGGATCGATGCAAGTTCGAGACCAGCCTGGGCTACAAAAGTGAGCTCAAGGCCAGCCTCAACTGCATACTGAGACCCTGTCTCAAAAAGACAAAAAAAAAAAAAAAAAGAAAATATGGCCTTGAGAGGTCAAAAGATTTAGAGAGACAGGTTCACGGAGAGAGGAGTGTGTGAGATAAGAGCGGGGGAGATCATCACTGATGCATTAACTCATTGATTTATTAATTGATTGATTGGTTCATTCGTTCCTTTAGCCTCCCAATCACTGCGATAGACAGAGAAAGGGCAGGAAGCTGGGGAAATGGAGGAGGATGGCTGAATGGAGAGGACAGAAAGCCCTCAGGGAGAGGGCAGGGCTGAGGTCGCATGCCTGAGCCAAACACGGGCCCAGCTTGCACCTAGAAGGCTGAGACAGGAAAGTGCAAAGATCTGAACACCAGTTTTCAGCTCTCCAGGAGGTGTGCCCTGCACAGTGAGCTAAGGATGAGACCTCACCATTGCCAGTCAGGATGCTAGTGAGCTCTTGTGGACTGAAGCAACTCCAGTGTTCAAACCAGATATGCGTTGTGTGAGGGCCGGCAAGGTAGCTCTGCAGATCAAGGGCCTGGTAGGCAAACGCAGGGACCCGGGTTCCATCCTTAGCGCCACATGCTACGCCCTCCCCCCTCCCCCACTTGCTGAGCTGGCTACCGAGTCCAGGCATGGTATTCCAGCATAGGGGAGGCTGAGAATAAGAGGATCGTTATGAGTCTGAGTTGCATAGTGAAGCCCTGTACCACATAAATAAATGAATAAATAAATAAATAATTCAGTGTGTGTGTGTTTGTGAAGATTGGTCAGTTTGGAGTATGCTAAGAAATGGTCTGGTATTCTGGTATTTCCTAGCTGGTAAATATAGGAAAAGAATCAAGCCTTTACTCTGGCTTTCCTCAGGGCACCGTGCCACTCTGTAGCCAAATCAAGTATTCCAGCTAAGAAAGACGTGGGTGACTGAATTTGAGCGTCACCACTTTTCGGAACAGTGTCACAACTAAAAAAGCTGAAGGTAGACGATGTGCCTCAGGGTGGCAGGACCCCACTCCCGTGCAGGGGTCTTGCTTGGGATGACGGGACCTAACGCTTCCACTATGTACAGGAGCTGGCATTCTCGGGAAGCGCAGGGCTTAGGGGGACATGCTAGAGAAGACCAGAGAAACCCAGCCGGTAAAATCCGGTCTGTGGAAAACTGCAGGACAACAGGCTGGGCCACCTCCAGGAGCAGAGAAAGCTGGAGAAATGAAAAGGAAGAGGAAAGGAAGACGGGACGAGGAGAGTACGGCGGAGGAGCCGAGATGAGGAGATGCTTAGAAGATGCCACTCATCGTTGCAAGGGCAGGGCGTGGTACCACATGCTTGTGACCCCAATACTTTGGGAGGCTAAGGCAGCAGAACCCCCAGTTCAAGCTCAGCCCAGCCACAGAGCCTGACCCTGATGCGATGTAGCTCAGTACAGAGGCCCTGAGTTCAATCACCACTACTGCAGTCACCAGCAGTCTATGCTCATCTTATTTAAAGTCTATTCAAGGTAGCCGGGCGTGGTGGCGCACGCCTGTAATCCCAGCACTCGGGAGGCTGAGACAGGAGGATCGGTGTGAGTTCGAGACCAGTCTGAGCTACAAAAGTGAGCTCAAGGCTAGCCTGAACTACATAGTGAGACCCTGTCTCAAAAAGACAAAATAAATAAATAAATAAATAAATAAATAAAAATAAAGTCTATTCAAGGGGCTGGGGAGATAGCTCCGTGGCATAAGTGCCTGTCTGGCAAGTGCAAGGTCGTGAGTTTGAACCCCAGTCCCGCAAAAAAAATAAAAAAAATAAAGCCTATTCAAACCAAACCAGTGCATGTTTGTTTTTAAAGAAACTAGCTGAGGACTGAGGCTAGCCCCAGTATTCCCAGCTACTCACGAGGTGGAGGTGGGAGGAGGATTACCTGAGCCTGGGAGCTCAAGGCCACCACAGGGAGACCCCGTTTCCTACAGTAACCAGCTGGGTGTGGTGCAGCACCACGTGGAAAGCAGGAAGATGGTGAGTTTGAAGCTGCCTTGGGCTCTATAGCAAGCTCAAAGCCAGCCTAGACTATGGAGTGAGGCACTGTCTGAAACAACAGACAGGCAAACAGCAGACCAAGCAAGTCATCGAGAAGGGCTCTGGGTGTGGCTCAGCGGCTGAGCTTCGGCCTAGCATCCCTGGAGAGCTGTGCTTAGTCCCTAGTACTAGCAAACCCATGCACATAAGAAAACCAAATACAGGCCTGGCAGGATGGCTCAGTGGTCTAAAGTGCCTGCTTGGAAAAGCTTGGGCGGCTTCAGGGACCGCAGTTCAGTCCCGGATGCTGCTCCAGCCCTGACCCCAGGGCGGGCTGAGCCGGCCATAAAAATGAGTAAATAAACAAACATTCTGAAACAAGAATAAAAATAATAAATAAAATAAAAAATTCTTTAATAATCAAGTGTGTTTCATGATTAAGTTCAAGTCATTGGCCTTTAATTTTTTTTTTTTTTTTTGGCCTTTATTTTTGGTTTTTATTTTCTTTGCCTCTTAAAGGTACACACTGAAGGCCACATAGTTCAGCAGACTAAAGTGCCGGCTTAGGCATGTGGGGAGACTAGGGTTTCATTCCTGTGCCGTGCCGGCCCCACTCCTAGGGCATGCTGATGTGAGTGTTGATTTATTTTATTTTATTATTATTATTTTTTTAAATTTTGCAGTACTGGGGATTGAACTCAGGTCATTGCACTGGGCAGGCAAGCGCTTATTCTGCTGAGCTATTTCCCTGCCCCTGGATTTTTTTTAATGAGGTTTTTTTTTTTGTTTGTTTTTATCTGTTTGTTTTTGGTGCCAAGGACGGAAACCCAGGGCTTCCAGCTTGCTAAGCAAGCATTCTACCACTGAGCCAAATCCCCAGCCCCTGACATGGGTGTTTGAGACTGGGCCTGGGGGTGGGGTGCTCACCTGTAATCCCAGCGCTTGGGAGGCTGAAAACGGGAGAATCACTACAAATCTAATCTGTGGAGTGAGATCCTGTAGACCCTGTACTAAATACATTTTTTTTTTTTTTTGTCTTTTTGAGACAGGGTCTCGCTATGCAATTGAGGCTGGCCTTGAGCTCACTTTTGTAGCCCAGGCTGGTCTTGAACTCGCACCAATCCTCCTGCCTCAGCCTCCCGAGTGTTGGGATTACAGGCGTGAGCCACCACGCCCGGCTTGTACTAAATACATTAAAAAAAAAAAAAAAAGATACATGCTGAAACATTAATAGATGAAATTAAGTGGGAGAGGGAAATCTGGAAGGGAATGAATGAAACAAGATTGGTTGTTAGATGATAATTGTTGAAGCTGCATAGTGGATACATAGGGGCTCATTGTTATATAATCCTTGTTTCTTTGAAACAGGATCTTGATACATTTGGGGTGGGGTGGGGAAGGACCAAGGCTGGAACTCAAGCTTATCTCCCTAGCCCCTCTTGATACATTGTTTAGCTTGGCCTCAAACTCAGTTGATCTTCCTGCCTCAACCTCCCCAGTGCTGGGATTTCAGTTGCATGCCACCACAACTAATCTGAAAATTTTTCTAAAATAAGTTGAAGGGCCGGGCATGGTGACGCACGCCTGTAATCCCAGCACTCGGGAGGCTGAGGCAGGAGGATCGGTGCGAGTTCGAGACCAGCCTGGGCTACAAAAGTGAGCTCAGGACCAGCCTCAACTGCATAGCGAGACCCTGTCTCAAAAAGACAAAAAAAAAAAAAAACAAGTTGAAGGACCCGGAGACCCCTCGCCCCACCCCACCTCTAGGCTCCCGCAGACAGAAGAGGCTGCAGACTGCCGTTGCTCAGCTGTCATTGCTGGGGGCCTTGGGCTCCAGCTGGCCCTGGGGACTGTCCCTGGGTCTTTTGGGGAAGGATCAGAGGGGAAGCAACTGCAGGTCTTTTGCTAAGGGACACGGGCCTCCATGCGCCTAGGGCACCTAAGGGTATGAGCAGGTGGCTCCAAAAATAGCAGGGAGGCAGCAGGGGGCGACCTGGAGTCCCACGGAGAGCAGGGGCTGGGCAAGGCGGCCGGGGCTCGCGCTCCGCGCTCCGCACCTGCCTGTCTACGGCCCCCACTTCCTCTGCCCCCAGAACCTCCCTCCCTCCATCCCCGAGAAAGCAGAGAGGTACAAGGTGACTGGGGACACACACCTGTCTGGGAGCCAGAGTGCTGACTGTGGCATTTGGTGGCTCTCCAGGGACAGGTGGGGTGGTCAGGTGGAGAGAAAGGAACAAAGACAAGGATACTTTCCAGCCAGCCACCCCAGCTGCAGGGCTGCACCCTGAATTCTCAGATCTAACCCTGGCAGGTCTTAGGTGTCCTTGCCCAGGCATCTGGTTGAGGGGTATGGGGGGTGGCACCTTCATCTTGTGCCACCGAGGACTGTGGGGTGCTGGCGGCTGTAGCACCGGGGGGGCGGGGCCCTTTTGCTTGTCCCGAGGTGGAGGCCCGGGAGGGAGGGGTACCCAACCCTTTCACGATCAGACCCAGGTCCTGCTGCTGATGCAGTGAGACAGAGCAGGCAGTGAGTGGCCCACAGTGGCTGCCGCCGGTGGAGCCCAGCATGGGCTGTGTGCCTTACCAACGTTCAACTCATCAGCAGCCTGACTTCTGGGCCTCCACATCCCTGTGCCTCAAGGTTACCATCTCTACAATGGGGATGGGGCGGAGCCCGCTCCTGCAGCCCTGTGCATATGGAACAGAGGTGCATACCCAGCTACACTTGAGCCCTTGGGCCCTGGGGCGACCGGTCAGCTGTCCTGACCCTCAATGGGCAGAATGTGGGCATCTCTGCATCTTTGTACCTTCAGGGGCTCCCAAAATAGGGCTGTGATCACCACCAGCAAAGATGCTCCTCCCTGACGCTGAGAGGTGCAGCGCCTCACGCAGCCGGGAGCTGTGGTGACCAAGGCCAGGAGACGGCAAGCGCCTCACTAAGAGCCATGTGGCCAGGGAGTCACATGAGGAGGACCGAGGTCCCAAGCTTCCATGCCTGTGCAATCAACCTCCGCACACTAGAGCCACAGGGGACCCTCCTACATGCCCCGCTAGTCTTTTCCAAAATTTATGCCCTGGGGATGCATAGCCAGGCTGAGGCGGGGACAGCTCGCACCCCACTTGCTGTGAAGGCAGCTGTCAGCCAGCTCCCTACACCTACGGGTGGCTGGGCCCTGCGTCAGGCCCAGGGATAGCACGGTAATGGGCTCCTGGTCTCCAAGGAGCCCGGTCACCTACACACTCACAGGGCTGGCACGTGTGTGTGCATGTGTGGGCTGAGGGCCTTAGGAGCGGGTCCCAGACAACAAACAAACAAACAAACAAACAAATAAATAAAACCTATCAAGCCGGGCGTGGTGGCGCACGCCTGTAATCCCAGCACTTGGGAGGCTGAGGCAGGAGGATTGGTGCAGGTTCGAGACCAGCCTGGGCTACAAAAGTGAGCTCGAGGCCAGCCTGAACTACATAGTGAAACCCTGTCTCAAAAAGACAAAAAAAAAAAAAAAA
>PVJA010021608.1:0-35311 GCA_004027025.1 Myocastor coypus | reverse complement strand
CTTGAGCTTATCATCACTGGCTTTCTGAGTATCAAATATCTTTGACTTAGCTTGGAAATAATATTTTCTGACCATCATTGATATTCTAATAACTTTCCATACAATGTGATATAAGCAGTTACACAATTTTGACACAGATATTTGGAGATTCAAGGAAATACAAAATTGTAGCCTTTCAAGAATATGGTTTTTGGCCCAGAATTTTCCCAGAAGAACTGAAAACTTCATACCATAGCGATATCTGTGCACCTATGTTTACAGCAGCCCAATTTGTAATAGCCAAATCTTGGAAACAAGCAAAATGTCCATCATTTGAAGAATGGTTAAAAAAATGTGGTATTTTTTATACAATGGAATACTACTCATCCATAAAGAGTGATAAGTTTGAAGACTATATATATGAATAAATGAATGTATATTGAACATATACTCATTAGTGAGAATCTTTAATTTAGGATATTTATTTATTTATTTATTTATTGCTTATGAAGGAAATTTTGAATGGATTTTGGCTGAAGTAACATTAATTCAAATACTAAGATTTTAAGATTTTGTTTTTGTTCTAAATCTGATTCAGTAATCCAAACTCAGAAGTAAAACTATGTAACCTCAAAGGATTTACTACTAATAATATGTTTGATCAAATGACAACTAATCATATTGAGATCAAGTCTAACCAAGAATTACTGCCAAGATATACAATTAAAAATTAGGTGTCTTGTGTGTGGGTGTGGATATCAGAGAGCAAGTTTTACTTCTTATTGGGATTAGTGACCTAGACTAACTTCCTGGGAGCTCTGAAGCCTAACACTTTGGGTGTGAAAGAATAGTAGGTTAAAGAACTAGAGCTGTGCTCTACAAACCCAGAGCCTGTTGCTTTCTGCCCAACAAGGCATAAAGCAAAAGGAAATCTGGCACATTTTTTAAACAAAATTAAGTGTCACTATCTTTTTTGTTTGTTTTTTTTTAAAGGAAGACAGGTTTATTTAGCTTACAGTTTGTTGAGGTGTTGGTCCATAATTGGCTGATTTCAAGGTAAGGTGGAGCCGGGCGTGGTGGCTCATGCCTATAATTCCAGCACTCAGGAGGCTGAGGCAGAAGGATCGGTGCGAGTTCGAGACCAGCCTGGGCTACAAAAGTGAGCTCAAGGCCAGCCTCAACTGCATAGCGAGACCCTGTTTCAAAAAGACAAAAAACAGACAATCAAGGTAAGGTGGCTTGGCACAGGGTCATCCTAGAAAAGAAAAGGTCCATGGTGACAGAAGATATAAAACATTTGCTGTATTGTTAATGTTTCAACTTGCTTCTATTTATGGCTTGTATGTCCACTTGCTTTCAAATATTAGGGAGTTATGACTTTTCTATCCCATAAGAGGACCAAATTTTGTTTCATGAGTATATCTCAGAAATGATTACATCAATCAAAATGTTGAAATACTACATAATGGAAAGATGTTCAATTTGGGGAAAAGACTTCTTTTCATAGAGTTATATGAAGTAACTAACTTCATTCAGTAATGTTCAAAGGGACCCTAGTGAAATGTCTCCTTTTCTTTTCTAGAAGCTAGTCTTAGTCAGAATAATAGAAATAGCAAAAAAGAAAGTTCTTTAAGCTCTAAGAAGTTGCTGCAAGACTGGCTTGATTTTATGGCTCTTCAGAGAGCTCATTTTAATGCTTCTGTCTTTGTTGACTGAGTAGTTTTAACTACTTTGTATGACAGGCTGATGATATCTGCAAAACTAATAATATTTCCTGTAGTGCGACAAATACAATAAACCTGTTACATCAGAACCATAGTCTTCCCTAAGGAGCACATATAGTTTCTATTGAAAAAGAAGGACATCAGAGAAATGTGGTAGAAATCATTAAGTTCTGTTTCTGATTCTCCTCTCAAAAGATGATGTGGTTGACGTCAGCAAAAACCCAGCAGATTGCCTTGTCTTTACTAAGCTGCCAGGGGTGGTAGAGAATTCCAGTTTTGACTTGCACCCTGATGAATTTCATCATACAAGTTGTACAGCTCAGCCTGGACACCTTAGGGACAATTTATTCTTAGGTTTCAGAACTCATATGGGGAGAGGTTGGCAGTGACTGTGTTGCTTCATGATTGACATGGTGTTTGTCAAGACCAGATGTTCTAACCTAAACAAAGTTTACCATGGAAGTTGAGTATCGTTTGGCACATTAGTTTTCAATAGGCTGTATCCATGTAGAAAACCTACCTTGTTTCTATA
This sequence comes from Myocastor coypus, assembly GCA_004027025.1. Classification (NCBI taxonomy): domain Eukaryota; kingdom Metazoa; phylum Chordata; class Mammalia; order Rodentia; family Myocastoridae; genus Myocastor; species Myocastor coypus. The sequence goes on along the minus strand of PVJA010021608.1, from coordinate 33,076 downwards.
AAAGAAGAAACCTGATTTTATTTAATTAATTAATTAATTAATTAATTTATTTATTTATTGTATTTTAGGGAGGGGTCTACAAGGTGTTCAGTGTCTCATTACTGGATCAGACTCCTAGTGATCTGCCTATTTACAGCCTCCCACGAGCTGGGATTACAAGTGCACTGCTATGTCTCAGTGTGCCCCGGGGGTGCGGCCAGCATGGCAGGCCTGAGGATTGAACCCCCGCTGAGCTATTAAGCTGGCTGGTAACCTGATTTAAATAAAAGAATTCTGAGGGAGCTGGGGAGATGGCTCCGAGGCACAAGTGCCTGCTGGGCAAGTGCAAGGTCGTGAGTTTGAACCCCAGTCCCACAAAAAAAAAAAAAAAAAAAAAAAAAAAAGAATTCTGTGTGTCTACTTGGAGAATTCACATAATTTCACAAAGTCAAATGCTTGTTCAGACCTATCTAATGTTGCTTTCTCCCTGTATTTTCTTCTAGTTTCAGGTTATACATTTAAGTTTCTCATTTACTTTGAGATGATTCTGTAGATGGTATGAGATTAAGGTCTTATACCATTCTTCTGCATTTGAATATCTAGTTTTCTAAGAATTATTTACTTAAGAGACTGTCCTTTCCTATAGCACATGTTGAGACCTAGGTTTAAACAAAACAAAACAAGCAAACAAACCAAAATAATTGACCATAAAAGCATGGATTTCTTTTGAATACTATGTTCTGTATACTGGTATTTGTATCGGTTTTTCTATGCAGCTTTGGTTGCTATATTCTTATATCTTATTTATTTATTTATTCATTTATTTTAAGTTATGGCCAGCTCAGCCTGCTCTAGGGGTGGGGCTGGCACAGTATGTGGTGCCTGTGATCAAACCACCATCTTCTGCAATTGCCTAAGCTTGCCTAAGCCCTTGTCGGCCCCTTGATTACTATATTCTTTTTTTTTTTTTTTTTTTATCTTTTTGAGACAGGGTCTCGTTATGCAGTTCAGGATGGCCTTGAGCTCACTTTTGTAGCCCAGGTTGGTCTTCAACTTGCACTGATCCGCCTGACTCAGCCTCCCAAATGCTGGGATCACAAGCTTGTGCCACCAGACCTGGCTAGATTACTATATTCTAATATCTTGAAATCACAGGCATATGATGCCTTCAGCTTCATTTTTTAAGTTTATGGTGGCTTTTTAAATTCAGGATCTTTTGTAATTGCCTATGAGTTTTAGAATAGCTTTTTAAAAATTTTTGTGCTGACCTGTTAGAATGTATTTGAAAGAATTCTTTCCTCTTCAATTTTCTGAAATAGTCTAAGAGAAAAGTTATTGTTAGCTCTTTAAATATTTAGTAGAGCTCAGCTATGAGGCTATGTGGTCCTGAGCTTTACTTTGATGGGAAACTTTTTGTTACTGATTCAAACTTATTACTTACTCTCAGGCTGTGTAGGAATAGAAAACCTAGACAGCCTGAGAGTAAGCAGTAAGTTTGAATCAGTCACAATTTGATCTAGGTGTTGGAATCTCTGGGAGAAGATTTGATTGTAGTTGTTTTGTTTTGTTTTGTGTACTGGGAATTGGACTCAAACCTCGTTCTTGCCAGACAGGCACTGTGCCACTGAGCTATATCCCTACTCCTGCTGAAGAAGATTTGAGAGGAAATCCATAGCAGGGATTTAAGACTGGACAAGTGGATGTCTTGAAGAGCACTTCCTTGCTATTCAGCAAGACACCAGCACAGCTGTGTTGGAGAGGGAAGTACATCTGAGAGCGACCTACACAGGCAGAGGAGAAGAGACAGCCGTCCTGCACGCTGCAAGGGTGGGTTTCTTTTGTGTAGTCCTAGAATTTGAAGTCATCGGGGTTGACTAATGTTAGAGCTTCTTCCAATCAACCGTGAGTCTTATCCTCATATCTAGAAGGGGACTTTTTGAATTTATATGGGCCAAGTCAGAACAAGTATGACAGACAAAACTCAAGGTAGGGGAGGGGAGTAGGGTATCAAAATAGTAATGAAAATGCATGCAAATGAGGCCTGACTGGGTTGGGTTGGGCCATCACAGGTCAACAGGGTTTCTGAGTTCCCAAGTGTGACTGAGCTCTAAAGGTGTAAAACTGGTTCCTGACTCACAACCACAGAAGAATGAGTCAGGAAGGAGAGCAGGAGAGAGGGAGAAAGAGAGAGAGAGAGAGAGAGAGAGAGAGAGAGAGAGAGAGACACAGAGAGAGAGAGGCGCTTCTCAAGCACAGAGGTATGGACCCCAGTCACAGTGAGACAGGTGGGAAGCATCTCCCCCCAGGATTTGGCTTGGCCAGCAGCTGTTGTACCTGTACCCTCATTTCCCTTTTCCCACCTTCCCAGAGAACAGGGACAAATTTCCTTCAGGGTCCTCCCTGGCTACCTACCTGCCACTCTATCGCCTTCCACTGCAACAAGCTGTAGCCAGACTAAGCATGGAGTCCCTACCCAACTCCTCTCACTTCAGACACTATTGCTTGCCTTCTGAAGAAGGGAGGGCCATCTTGGAAAGGTAAGATCATGGAGGGAGGGACCTGGGCCCCTTATTAACATACCCACCCCTCACATCTAGCTTTCCAGAGAATTCCCTGGGTTCAGCCCTGCCTCTCTGACACAGGCCTGCAACTGCTTTATCAGCAGCTCTGCCCAGCTATTGCTCAGGTTTGTCTAGGAGGGTGCCCTTGGGCATACTGACTGCCCTGTGTAGCACGTGCCAGTTACAGTAAAGACTCTTCTGTTCTTGTAAAACTGCTCAGGACTTATTTCTTGGGTGATGTGGGCTCCAAAAACTCTGTAAATCTCCTTGGGAAAAGACAAATATCATACTACTATCCTGAGTGGCGTGGACAGAATGGTCATTTCACATGAAAAAGCCACAAACACTGAAAGCTGTTAGCACAGAAAATCTCTGTAGACCTATAGCCCCAGAGAACAGCACCCAGTAACGACAGAATCAAACCGCATTGTGGGTGGCCAGCAACAGGGGTGGCCAGCAGCTGTGTTAACTGCTGCCATCTAGGATTATCCAGGAACATCAGGACTGCTAACATCACTATAGTTCACAAAAATTATCCTAGGCTGACTGGCCAACAACAGCACCATATTCTCTATGAGCCTAATTCAGTACTCTCCCTGTTTTATTTTTATTTATTTTTTAAAGAATTTTTAAATTTAATTTTATTTTTTTTCTTGTTTCAGAACTTTTGTTTGTTTATTTATTTATTTTTATGGCCAGCTCAGCCTGTCCTGAGGGCAGGGCTGGCACAGCAGGTGGTGCTGGGGATCGAACCGTGGTCCCTGCAGCCTCCCAAGCTTTCCTAAGCAGGCGCTTTAGACCATTGAGCCATCCTGCCAAGCCCCAACTCTCCCTGTTTCAAAGATTACAAAATTAATTTTAAAACATCACATTATATGATAATGAACCATAAGACTTGTGAAATCAGAAAAAGTAAAACATAATGAAAATTACAGTGCAAATAAAAAGAAACAAATGTAAAATTTAAATTATAAAATGGTGATTTAAAAACCTTTATCATCCTAAATAAAATAGTGTACTTTCTTAGGGAAAAAGAAAAGCTAAAAGGAAATATGGGAAACCTGAGAGCATGTCACCTGATAATTTAAGACTTTTAATTCTTAGGAATTTTCAGAACATGATAAACTACAGGAAATAGTTTGTAAACTAACTTGTTAAATAAAAAAAAAAATGCAGTTTTTTAAAATAGTGGATACAGCCTTAAATACTAAACTGTTTGAACACAAGGTCTACATCATGTTCCACAAAATGACTAGGTGATCTCAGCATGTAGGTTGGCTTAAATCAAAGGAAATGTTGGTTGCAGACAGCTCTGCTTGCTCTTCCTTTGTGAATCCTAGAGCAGTCTGACATATTTACTTAATGTCCTGTGAGCCAGGAAAAGCTGAATACAGCCCCACAACATTCTTCCCTCTTGCAAGGCAGATTTTGCGTTCTCTGTTAGAAGAGGCTGGAGCTCTATGTGAATCTCTTACTTGAAATTTATGCTTTGGTGCTACCTAGTAGGTGAGAAACCAAACAAGTCTTCACCCAACATCATTCCAATTGAAATATGAGGAGAAAAGGGCACTGTTAGTGATTTTACCAGGATAAGCCAGACCTGCCTGATTCCAACTAGGACGTGGTCTCTGTATCTAGCACACAAGTAGAGTGGCAATTTATTGGGAAAGCAAGAACATTAGGAGCCTCAGGTTTGCCCTTAGGATGTCTAGAGTTATTAGCATCTCTTATAAAATGCTATCTGATATGGGGAAGAGGAGTTCAAGATAACAAACACAACAATCTCTGTGTTACTCTTGAGACCTGGCCCTCAGCCAAGGCCTTTATCATTCCTCTTTGTGAAGACTTGGTCACGTCTACCACTGTCTTGCTAGGGTGTGGGTGTTGTAGCAAGACCTAGTAAAAATCATGACACCACCATACCCTTGAACTGAAGCCTACCTTCCAAGTTTCTAGCTGTTATGTTCCACCTTCAGAGCCCCTTGGTACTCTGTTGCCTTCAGATCTTGCCAAATGGTCGTGGATGATGAGATAGGTTAAGTGCTACAAATATAAATCAAACTCACTCATCATCCAGGAGTTGAAGCAAAAGGAGTAGGAGGAGAGAAGGGAAGGGAAGGAAAAGATTTCAATTTCTGAAGGTAATTTTACTGATTTGTTGACAGACTGATCATAACACTAAAGTTGAAGGAGATCCAAATGATAATATTCATTCTAAAGAGACAGAAGTTTGTAGCTCAGTCAAGCCTTAAATTCTGTATGAAGCAGAGATTTAAGATTCACATTTAAGATCCCTGAGCTGTGATATTTTGGGGAGCTTCTCTGTCCTGACTGTTAACTAGGAAAACCAAAGTCAGAGCTCAATATTTGGTCATGTAGTAGAAGGTATTAGAACTGATAGGTATAAGCTATGTGATTTTAGTTGCAAGTTTGGGGACTTGTAGCACAAACATTTTTGTCTCACTTTCTAAAACAGACTCAACAAAAGCACAGTTGCCCTCCTCAATGGAGACAACCTCCAGTTTCTGCATACAATTACAGTGTTCACCACTCTTATACAGGTAGGGTAGATAGCTCAGTGCCATATCTAACACAGTAAGTTTGATCTCCAGTAACCCTCCTAAAAAATACCCACTTGCATATAACGTACACATGCTCCCATACACCTTTGCTCATATCTATATTACTTAAAATAATAAGTAAGTACTTTTTAAAAAGTTATGTTGTATTGTTTAGGAAATAACAACAAAACAAAGTTTGCATATGCTCAATAGAGACACAGTTTTTTTTTCAAATATTTTTATCTATAGTTGGTAGAACTTTTTTTTTAAATTTTATTTCTTGTTTCAGAACTTTTGTTTGTCTATTTATTTTTATGGCCAGCTCAGCCCGTCCCGAGGGCAGGGCTGGCGCAGCATGTGGTGCCGGGGATCGAACCGTGGTCCCTACAGCCACCCAAGCTTTCCCAAGCAGGTGCTTTAGACCACTGAGCCATCCCGCAAGATAGAGAAGGACTGTATATTTTGAGACAAGTATATAATGCAAAGATATTATACAGGGATGTAATAAAGATACACAGTCAAGTGGCAATTTCCTCTTTCTTGGTGGTCAGGTCATGTGTGGACCCCGGCTATTCAGGGCGTGGTCCTTAGATGCACAGCGTTGACAGCCCCTGCGGTGTGAGAAGCACATGGCTCTAGGCCTGAGCCTGGGCCTCCTGGATCCACACAGGGAGTTTCACAGGAGCCTCCGGTGATTGGTTAGTATGCTAAAACTGTGGAGACAGGTCACTTCCTAGACCAGTCTCTGCTCCCTCTTTTGATTAATTTGGTCAAATACTTAGAGAAGAGTTTATTCTCTGAGCACTGATTACTTTGTTTTTGTTTATTTGATTTTTAGGCTGTATTTATGAACATGAACTACTTTGGGCATTTTCTGCAATAATTTATTCAAGTTTTTATTTATTCTCTTTTTCTTTTTTCTGCTTTGAGGCTACCAGCACTAGCTGCTTTAGAGAAAATTATATACTAATATCAACTGTGTGGATATCTGTCTACATAAATTGTCTTTTCTGTCTTTTTTTTTTTTTTTTTTTTTTTTTTTTTTTTTTTTTTTTTTTTTTTTTTTTTTTGCGGGACTGGGATTTGAACTCAAGATTTTACACTTTCCAGGCAGGCACTTGTGCCATGGAGCTATCTCCCCAGTCCCCTGTCTACATAAATTGTAACTGGGAGGTTGACCTTAAATAAATGTGTACAGTGTGCTTCAAAGCTCTGCGTGTGATTGTGGCAGGCAAAGCTGACAGTTATGAAAGAGACCTGAGAAATATTACATTTTCACCACTAGGTGGAAATAGAGTGATTTAGAGTACATTTTTTTCAGGGGCATGAACTATGACTGCTGGAGTATATCATAAACTGAAAAAGATTGAACAAATTATTCTATCTAATTCTCATCTCCGTAATGTCATAGATAATAGAACTGCTCTTCAGTTATATTAAATTACAATTGCATCTGTCTTATAATCTAAGGATACTAGAGGAAGAATTGCTGGAAATTTTTGACTTTTCAGTCTTTTTTTTTTTTTTTAAATGTATTTTCTACAGGCTCTCAATGTGCAGCTTGGGCTCTTAGTGGTCTTCCTGCTTTTTTCAGCCTCCCCAATGCCGGGATTGTAGGCCTATGTCACCATTCCTGGTCTCCATGGCTGGCTCAGAGTGCTCAGGGGTGAGGCCCACATGGCATGTGGAACAGGGGATCGAACCCCAGGGCCTAGTCCTCTCAGCTACCTCACTGGCCTGACTTTTTAGTAACTTTCATTCATAAGAATCATGTGTCATTATCTTCCAGCATGAGCGGAGATATATTACCTGTATTAACTACGTGATGTTATGAAAATAGTGACTAATGTTTTTACTGGCCTAGTTTTAGCTATTAGTTGCTAATGTTCACAAAATATGCTAAAATAGAACAGTTGTCAATTGCAACCAATCGTGACCATGTGAAAATTCCCCTGTATTTTTCCAATAAAGAAATAACTGCCATAAAGACATATAAGCCTTCAATTAGATTATTATGTAACCCTTTAGTTAGCCAGGTAAACAGGCTAACAGAGCTTGAAAATGTACATATATATATATGTATATATATATGTATATGTATATATATGTATATATATGTACATATATATGTATATATATGTACATATATATTACATATATATATATTCATCTATCTGTATGTGACTAGAGTAGGTTATTTCTAATAGTCTTAAACTTACATTTAGAGTCTCTCTTTTCTTAAAAATAATAGTAATAGGATACCTACATTATTTATGTGCTGTTAATTAAAAAATGATGGATAGAGTTAATGTTTATAATTTTTCAGATGTAATACTATTTTGTACTTTTTGAGCAATTAAAAAATTAAAAAAAAAAACAGGATAAAGTAAACCAGCTGGATGATAGTAGTGGTGTGTGTGTGTGTGTGTGTGTGTGTGTGTGTGTGTGTGTACTTCAGATCATTAGATGAGGCATCTGAATAAAAGGCTTTCAATACATTTCTAGAATAGTAGAGCAATCTCCATAGCCTTTTTGTTCTGCAGGGCACACTAACAGGAATTCTGGATTTATCCCTTTTTAAGATATGTTTAATCACATTTCTGCTTATCACAGCTGTATGTGTAAACATTGTTTCAATAATGCTTCAAGGTTAAAAGCTATTTCTCAAGTCCTAGTATCTAATATTCTAATGATACTCTCCTTTTGATGTTTCTGAAACACGGCTGATTTTCATGAGCTAAAAATTAGCACCCAGTACTGAATCCTAGCTAATTCTGTATTACCATGTTGATATCAAAGGGGATACAATATGTTGAAGCAGCTCATTAAAAGCTGGAGTCTAAGCATGCAGAAGCTGCCTCCAGCGGCTGGAAACCAGAGACTCAGCACAGAGCTCATGATCCACTGAGGTTCCTCAGGATGTCTGCTGAGCAGGAGAGTCACAAGTGTGGGACATTCAGGTCCTTACTGGAACAATCACATGGCCTGAGTCACTCAAATAAATGCCACCACAAGGAAGACTGGGGTGAACTGAATATCAGGGCAAGGACTGTAATAAAAGGGATGAAGTGTAGGGGAGGAAATGTCCTGTGGCACCCTGGGAGATGGCGAACCAACCCAGATTTCAATTGTGTTAAGGATGATGCAGCAAGTGTCTTGGCAGGTTCACTGTGGCCTCTGCTCTCAGCCTCATGACAGGGACAGTAAACAAAAGGCAGTCAGGTGTGGTGCTATTTCACAAGGCGTTGCATGACAAAGGCCCGATGGAGATTCTGGTTCTACAACTCAGCAAACTTTCCTTAATTTATTGCTTCTGAAAAACAGGGATAACACTTAGTGAAAGTTTAGTGGGGATTACTGTCAATGGGTGTAAGCACGTGGAAGCACAGAATCTAATATTTTAAAGCTGCTCAATAAACTGCTATCTGCATCAGAACAGCTGGCCTGTGTGGCAACTTCCTCATTTACCTGACTCAGGGTCACTAGAGCAGAGTAAGGTGCTGCAAAAAGTATAATGCTTTGCACACAGGTATAGCGTAGAGTTAGGGCTGGGAGTGAAAAGGAAACTCCGTGGAATCTGAAGACACAGGAAACTGAGAAGAAACCCTTAAGGGCTCAGTCAGATGGGTATCGAGGCTCAGGACACAACACCCCAATGTACTACTGTAAGAAGCCAAATGTGCCATGCCAAGTATACTTCTCTGGCATATTTCAGCTAGTTTTTCCAGAGAAAATGCAGAACAGCAGCAGTGTCCTTTCATAAAAGAAACTTATATGTAGGGAGGAAATCTAAAAAGGCACAGATATCTCTTAAATTAGAATGGCATTAGCTCTGGATAAATCCATCATAAACTGAAAATCTGGTAAGTCATAAATGTGTGTAATATACCTAACTTACAGAGCACCCTTGCTTAGCCTCACCTATTTTAGATATGCTCAGAAATATATTAGCCTACTCTGGGGCAAAATCATCTACTACAAAGGCAACTTGACAATAAGGTATGGTTTAGCTCATGCAATTTATGAAATGTCAAATGTGAAAAACAGAATGGCTGTATGATTTCATTAACAATTTTTATTCTTGAAATCTTAATCTGCATAACAATATAACCTTTGTTCACCACAGAGGTTCCCTGGCATTCTCCCATAACTTGTGTCTTCACTACCTCCAAAAGTCCCAAACCCACTCTATGTACAGCTCAGGATGTGTTTTATGCTAATTTAATTCATAACAAAGCAATTTTTCGCTGCCCAATAAGGAAATATAAACTAGTCTCACATGTTTTGACTGTCACTGACAGTCAAACAGAAACTTCCTGCAGAAGTCTGGTTTAGAAATTAAATTTCCTGAGTCATCTCCACCTTATCTAACAGCTTCTGGAAAACCGGCTAGGTTGACTCTGCTCCACTCACCTGGAAGCCCTGCCGAGGCTTGGGTGACCTGAGGGTGGAGAGAGCAGGTGCTTTCAAGAGGGCGTGGGAAGCCAGGGTGGTGGCTCAGGCTTGGAATTCCAACGGAAGGATCACAAAGTCAAGCTCAGCTTGGGAAATTTAGCAATGAGATACTATCTCAAAATTAAAAAAAAAAAATGTTGGGGATCTGGCTCACTGCGAAGGCCCTGGGTTCAATCTTCAGTACTGGTAATAATAATAATAATAATAATAATAATAATAATAATAATAATAATGGCAAAGCGATTTAGCTTTCAAACAACTCCCCCAACAGGCCCACTGTGCCTGGAGAGGCCACTGGATTCCTCTGGGAAAGGGAAGCACAGACCGGTCCTCTAGTGGTCCCCTCATGCCTCCTGGGTGCGCGGAGGCGTCAGATCAGGCAGCGGCGGGCGTCCGTGGCCGCGTGGGGCGCGCCGGGCGAGTCCCAGCGTGCGGGTGGTACTAGAGCAGACAAGACAGGCAGGTGGAGCCGGTTCGCAACTTGCGACCCGCTAGCGGGCCCGGGGCGGGGCGGGGCCGGCGGGGGCGGGGCCTGCAAAGTCACCTCCCATTGGCTGTCCGGCGCCGCCCCGCGCCGCCGCGCTTATAGATCAGCGAGGCGCCGGGAGCCGCACAGCACACTGCCCGCGCCGACTGTTCAGCTCATTGATCCCGCGCCCGCACCCGCAATGGCCACCGTGCAGCAGCTGGTAGGAAGATGGCGCCTGGTGGACAGCAAAGGCTTTGATGAATACATGAAGGAGTTAGGTGAGGCACCGCGTCCGGCGGCCCTTTTGCCTCTAGGACCCCAGCAGGGAATTCAGGATCCGCGGCGTGCACGGCGGTGCGGCCCGGCCCCCTGCGCCCCGGCTGCTCCTTCTGTCGCCTCTGCGCGGCGCGGTCCGGGACGCGAAACGCGCCTTAGTGCCCGGGAGAGCGGAGCGTGCGAGCCTCCCGCCGCTAGACGCGGATGTTCCGCCTCGTGGTCCAGCCGGCAGCCCCTCTGCACGCGGCGGCCCGCGCTGCTTCCCCCTCGGCATCCGCACGCTCGCCCCGGCCCGGGCCGCGCGTCTTCCCGCCCCCAACCCCCGCAGCACCATCCCGTCTCCTACCCGTCTCCTACCTGCGGCGTCCGGGCAGCGCCCACTCCCTTTTCCCACGGGACCGCGTCCTTTGTTCCTCGCTGGCGCGCACGGCCCCCTCCCACCTCCACGAGGTCTCTGCGCGGCAGGGTGAGAGATCTATAGCTCGAAAAGGACTCCCGCTTTGGCTTGCTCGGTCCTTTGCCCACTCCTACCTTGTGACTGACACGTGCTCCCGACAGCACTGACCACCTGCTGGCGCGGCCCAACCTGTGTCCGCAGTAGCAGCTGGACTTTGAGGAGAGCAGCGGGATGAAGCTTCCTTGGGGTTGTCAGCTCTGGGCAAGGGGCAGGAAAACCGCGCGCTTGGATGAAAAGCTAGTCAGAAACTACTGGCTTTAGGCCCTAACCAATGCAACGTGGGTGTGGCCCTGCAGAAAACCTTGACTTCTTAAAGGTTTCCAAGAAAGACCTCTGTAGGAAGATTTAGGTTCTTTTTCTTACTTTAAGTGGCGTGTCATTTCCTACTGCTGTCTTTTCCTAAACCAGTACAGCAACTGCTTGCTGGTTGAGACTCTGGACAGACAGCAAACAGGAGTGGACTTTTGGCCCAGGCTACTAAAAAGTTAGTGGAGTTAGCATAGCATGGATCCCGGCTGCAAGGGGTTTTTCACCCCCAAGGGACTGCTAGCAGAAGGCCACTTCGGGAGCCGGCTGCTTTCTGGTTGTCACCACATGACCCTCCACTACTACTGAGACCCAGTCACCAGATGCTAGCCTTTATCCAAGATAGTGAAGTGTGGGGTTAGGATCAATATGTAGTGAATTAGGAGTGTCTTACTGTACGCCAGTAGATCAGAAATGCAGCATTTTTTTTTTCCAGTGACCAAGATGACCCTGAGAAAAGCTGTTTACTGTACACATAAAAGACATAGGCTTGCTTTCTCTAGTGCCTGGGTGTGAGGACCACCTGTAGGTAGAAAGCAGTTTCTCTTCCCACTGAGAGCAAACACGTGCTAGGCCAGGAACTCTGGAAGCATGAGATTGTCTAGGCTCCACTCTTTTAAGGAACAATCACCATATGGAAAGAAGAAATGTGTAGCCCATTAACTTGCCACAGTAAGTAAATAATGACTCAACTAATAAGAAAGGCACTCTGAGTGGTCAAGAGAGAAGGCTCCGAGGGCTGCCAGGAACACTCAGTCCTGCTGTATGTTGTAGTCGCACTTGAAATAGGGGCTTAGCCTGCATCTGAGGTCCCTTATGAATGTTGCCCCAAAGGAGAAATATACAGGTCATAAATTTATATGTAATTTAATAATGTGGAATTCCATGGCTGTTTACTGTAGCAACAAATAGACAGCAAAAAAGAAAAGTCAACCTTAAGCTATTTAGATAGACTGTGTTGTAAGGAGCACACAATCACAGTGACATAAGTGGGAAAAAATTACTCAGAAAAACACCAAATAGCAGCTGGGTGTGGTGGCACTTATCTCTAATCCTAGTGTTCATGAGGCCGAGACAGGAGGATGACTCTTGAGTTTGAAGCCAGTCTGGGCTTCATACAGAGTTCAAGGCTATAAACCTTGTCTCAAAAAAGCTTTAGTACAGGAAGAATATTATACATCTTTGATATATTTTCTGTCTTCAAGGGTAAGAGTATTATCATTCATTAATGTCATGATGGTGCTATGAATGCAAAACATTGTGCTATTTGAATATCTAGCCCAGTGGGGGCTGACTTTTAATTTTGTGTAGCCAATTAATTATTTCTTAGGGGATTTTCATATGTGAGCCTGGTATCACAGAATACAACGGTTGGCAGAATCTATTGTATAGAAAAAAAACTGAGCTAGTTCCTGAGTTTGCAACTTTGAACCCTTGTTTTTAGCTTCTGTCAACTGCTTTGAGTAAGTGAAGTGAAGGAGTAAAGTTTCACTGACTTTCTCAGCCGCCAGCGTGGTGTGACAGCCACGAGCTGAGATTTGAAGCCTGGGTGTCAGTGTTGTTGTTTCCTAGCAGAATGAACTCCAGTCAGTTCACACCAGTGCCTTCCTCATCCTCAGTAGAGACAGGACTTTCCCACTATTCAGGATCGTAGAGAGGCTTAGCTAAATGAATATGCAGAAGGTCCTGCAAGAAATTAAGTGGAAATACACCAGGCATAGTGATTAAGGTTAAATTACTACCTTTATTATGCAAGTTATAGCTGGTTTTCTGTTGTTTAACATAATGTACTGGTCCACAGGAGTGGGAGTAGCTCTGCGAAAAATGGGCGCAATGGCCAAGCCAGATTGTATCATCACCTGTGATGGCAACCACCTCACCATTAAAACTGAGAGCACCCTGAAAACATCACAGTTTTCTTGTAATCTGGGAGAGAAGTTTGAAGAGACTACAGCTGATGGCCGAAAAACTCAGGTCAGCCATACCATATTGTGAAATCACTGAAGCTTCTAGAATGATAGGTTGTATTTTTATTGCTTATAGTTAAAGCCTTGGTGAAAGGTATTTTCTGAGGTTTTTTTTAGTCTTTTTTTGAGACAGGGTCTTGATGTGCAGTTCAGGCTAGCCTTGAGCTCACTTTGGTAGCCCAGGATGGTCTCTAACTCACATCAATCCTCCTGTCTCAGCCTCCCAAGTGCTGGGATTACAGGCATGAGCCACCACGCCCGGCTTCTGAGTTGTTTTGACAAACTAGTAAAAGAACTAGCTTCACAGAGTGTCCTCAATGAGCTTCTCAAACGGAAAGCACAAGCTATTTGTGCATAAAATCAGTGTGATTAGGGCTGGCCAAATAGCTCAGGGGATTAAAGTACCTGCTTAGACTGACACAGTGGCTAAGGTTCGATCCCTGGCCTGCTGTGCCAGCCCCGCCCTGGGGGCCCACTGAGATGGCAACTGAGACTAGGCATGGTGGCATGTGCACCTGTAATCCCATCTCTTGGGAGGCCGAAAACAGGAGGATCACTATGAGTCCAATCTACATAGTGAGACCCTGTAGACCCTTACTAAAATACAAAACAAACAAACCCCCAAAATCAAAACAAAACAAAAAAATCAGTGTGATTGACAAAATAGACCCAGAAAAGAGGATGGAACACAAAAAGTTGATTAAGGAAGTTCTTTTTTTTTTTGTCTTTTTGAGACAGGGTCTCGCTATGCAGTTGAGGCTAGCCTTGAGCTCACTTTTGTAGCCCAGGCTGGTTTCGAACTCGCACCAATCCTCCTGCCTCAGCCTCCCGAGTGCTGGGATTACAGGTGTGAGCTACCACGCCCGGCTTCTGATTAAGGAAGTTCTGAATCATGGAAAAATGTTGGTGAAGTTCTTTGGAAGGCTAAAGATACACTTTATCTTTGCAGACCATCTGCTCTTTTAAAGATGGTTCATTGATTCAGCACCAGGAGTGGGATGGGAAGCAAAGCACAATAACCAGAAGGTTGCAAGATGGGAAGCTAGTGGTGGTAAGTGCAGGATTGCTTTCTGTGTTTATGGGTTTCTTGCCTGCATTCCTAGTTCCATAGCTGTTCTCTGTCATTGGCAATGAACAGGAGAACCTAGTCTGGGAAGGAAAAAAATACAGAATGAAAGTTAAATGCAGGAGCACTCATTAGCAAGGTGCCCATGCTGATGTAGCTGAGGGTAGGGCCTAGTCCTTACTGAGCTCCTGAGTTGCTCTGTAATAATTTTGGGAGGCCACTGAGCTAGCTGCCTATTGAGCATGAATATGATTTTCCATTTCTTTAAGATGAATAAATTTCCCAAGACTGAATAAGCAATTTTAGATACTATCTGCAGCACTGGTTCTCATCAAGACAATAGGATATAGCTTGTCTCAAACCCTGAGACCCTAAAACGTCTTTCCTCCATCTGTGGACTAGATTATAAGGTTGTATATGATTCTGAGCCTAATATTTCATTACTAGCCCACCTGTGATCTTAATCATGAGACCAAGTCTTGACTCTAACATCTTTTCTTTCTCCTAGGATTGTGTCATCAACAATGTCACCTGTACACGGGTCTATGAGAAAGTAGAATAAGTATTCCATCATCACTTGGCCAGGAATTAGCTTCGAGATGAATAAGCTCAGTTCAATGAGCAAATCTCCATACTTTTTTTGTCATTACTTTGCTCATTTACCTTTATCACAAGTGTTTTACCTACAACTATTTCAAAGTATTGATTTCATCTCTTTGGTTAGCAAATAAATAAATGTTTATGCTAATGAGTGTTGTTTATATTCTTTAATGTTGTAGGACATTAGTGATACATTTAAATAACTAGAAATTTAATAAATTCTGGGTAGACTTCAGGCTGTTATTACTGAAATTGTATCCTAGTGATTTATATGTAAAACTACTTTTACAAGCAGAGTACCAGTTAAGTTTGCCCTATAGCAGTGGTGGGGAACCTATGATAATGCCTGCGGCAGTGGACTGTTTGTATCATTAAAAGCTCTGAAAGGTTCACCATCACTGTTCTATTGTATCTGGAAATTATATCACAAAAGAATTTTGCATTTCTTTTTTTTTTTTTGTCTTTTTGAGATGGGGTCTCCCTATGTAGTTCACGCTGGCCTTGAACTTACTTTTGTGGCCCAGGCTGGTCTTGGACTCACACTGATCCTCCTGCCTTAGCCTCCCAAGTGCTGGGATTACAGGCGTGCGCCACCACGCCTGGCTAGAATTTTACATTTCTTGCAAAGACTTTTCATTGAAATATAGCTACATAAACCTTACAATTTGAATATTAGACTTGAGATTAAATTACCATAATTACATAAGCCATACTTCAAGTAGTATGCTTATAACTACAACTGAACTAAAAATCCCAGAATTACAAAAAAAAAAAAAAAAAAAAAAAAGGATGCAAGCAACTTGTATTTCATTTCTTAGCCCCAAATACAAATACAAATATCACATTTGGAAAATAGGTTGGAGGAGATGGGCCAACACTTGATGTGCATGACCATCGCCACATTAGAGGGACTGGCTTCTTGTCTCTAGAAATAAGAGAATGGGTGTTGGTTTAACTAGTTTGCTCAAGGACATAGGAAATAGAGCTGGGTTGTGAAAACTGTCTTGTTATGGCCACTCAATGCATTTCATCATTCTACAATGTTGCTTCTAAGGAGCTGGTGCAGAGAACCTGAGTCTAAAGTCAATGTTCTCAGATTTCTAAAACTGTCTACCTGTACTGGGTGTCAGGATTGAGGAGAAGTCTGCTTGGGATTGCAGACACTTAGTATAAAAAGTAAAATACCACAATGAATTTTTTGTATTGATTATCTATTAGAGTAAACTGAGCAGTGCATAGTTCATTAGCTATTTAGGTATAAGATCTTTACCTCATTAGTAAATTTATTTATTTATTTATTTATTTATTTATTTATTTATTTATTTATTTATTTATTTTTGAGACAGGGTCTCACTGTGCAGTTCAGGCTGGCTTTTGAGCTCACTTTTGTAGCCCAGGCTGGTCTCGAACTCACAACGATCCTCCTGCCTCAGCCTCCCAAGTGCTGGGATTACAGGCGTGAGCCACCACGCCCGGCTCATTAGTAAATTTAGATTACTTTCAATCTCTTTAAAGTGTGCCTAGGAGAAAACTGAGACATTGCATATGGTTGAAGTTTTACAGCCATATTTGATTGGATGATGCTGTTTTAGGTGCCCTTTTTGTATGAATTACCACCTTGCTGTTTTCGGAGTCTATGCAAGCGTTTCCTCTAGCTTTTGTGCATCTGATATTGGACTTCTTGATTCACACATTAAGCCAAGTCCTTGTAGTAGTTTATGATTCTTAGAACCACCCTAGGCGATGTGTGTTAACTATGGTTTTCCTTACCAAGATGAGACGAACCCTCCATTTAGACAGTGGGCTCAAGCCAAGCAGTAAGTACAAGTCATAGGACAGACAGGAGCAGCAGTTTATCTGACCACAACTGTGCCACTGTTTACCCTGTTTTAATGCCCACACTGCTTCAGTCTATGGACTGCGAGTATTGCTTGAGGAACAGTGGGCCGAGTTCTCCCTCAATCTAGTTGTTGACATTTTGGTATTTGGGTTGTAGCAAGCATCAAAGAGCATGGCCAAGAAATGTCCATGGCACTTGGTGTTCTACCCCAAACATTCCATACATTTCCAGATGTCCTCTAAGGGTAGGGAGCCATACAGCAAGTTGAAAACCATGGGATAGAACAAGAATATCCTAATTTTATGCTACCGGGTGTCAACTTTTCCTACCTATCCCTTCATGACTGTCACCTTATCAAACATCCTAACTCCAATGCTTTCATTGATTATTACTATTTTCTCTTAACTGCTAATATGCTGGAATACATGATGTTTACTTCTACAGAACGTAGATTCTCCTAGAAGCTTCGTTTTTACCTTTAATGTACCAGATTGATTTCTGTTCTGTGCTTCAGTGCTTTGTGACCTATGGGATATTTCAAACATATCCCAGAAGAAAAGATAAAAAGTCCTGCTAAACATGTTATAAATGTCTCATTACAAACTCATTTAGTCTTTCTAAAATACCCATGTGTGGTTTGTGACTGCAGTGTGGACAGAATGGGATGCTAAACTAATGCTTTCCAAGATTAAATTTCTTATTTTTATTCTGTACCCATTTCTCTTGTAATATTCTCTGTTCCAAACAAAGGGAATGCTACTCAGCCAATTTTCAGAATAAGTGCCTCAGAGTAAGCTGGATCTTTCTTTCATATCACACATTGAATCTGCTAGCAAATTAGTTCAATTTTAACTCCAAAATAAATCTAGAGTTCACGTGTGCTCCGTACCACACATAACCCTGGTCCAAATAACACCGTCTCTGTGCTTCCTGTCTGCCCTCCGGGAGCTATTATTTTACAAGCAAACTTGAATACAGATATTCTTTGATTCACAGTAGGGTACATCCTTATAAGTCCATTGCAAGTTGAAAATATAAGCCAAGATGCATACAGTACACATAAGGTAGGGAGTAACACAGAAACACTGTGTATCAGTTTACCCTCCTTAAGTACTGAGCTGCCCAGGAGCTACAGCTTACTGCTGCTACTGAGCACCCTGAGTCTTCAACCCCATGTACAGCAGAAAGATCAAAATTAAAAAATTGAAAATATGATTCTTATTGAAGGCATATGGCTTTGGTACCACATAAAGTTGAAAAATCATACATTGAGCCCTTGTAAGGTGTCTTAGTTACTTTTCTCTCCTTGCTGGGACAAATACCGGACACACAAGCTTAGGGGAGGAAAGGTTTATTTAGCTCACAGTTACTGGAGGTTTCAAGATGTCCCCTGCTTTATAGGGTTCCGGAGGAGAGGCTGGGGCACTGCCGTTTCCAGCATGATTCACTCCATCCTTCCAAGAGAGGCTATCAGGCCCCGCGAGGAGGGGGCCTCCCCATGCTCTCAGTTTAACGGTTCAAGCTTTTTCTGGCTCCACCCCTCAAGCCCCGTGCTGGTCCTTTGGCCCCGCCCCTCGATCTTTGCCCTTAACAGTTCCATGATTTACATGACACTGGCGGGGGAACAACTACATACAAACCATAACATAAGAAAGGGGTCACTTAGCTACCACTTCTCTTACTGAAAACTCCCCATTGGTTTCTCACTTCAGAGGTAATAGAAGCCAAAGGCCCTACATGACTTTTTGCATCTTGTAACCCGCAGCACCTCTGGTGACACACACCTGTGATCCCAGCTCTTGGGAGGCTGAACACAGAGAGATCACTATGAGTCCCACCTATGTAGTGAGACCCTGTAGATCCTATTTTTTTTTTTTTGTATTTTGTACTAACTACAAAAATTAATAATATCAGCCTTCTTTAGTCTCACTGACCAGTGATGAGACAGGTATGCTCCAGCTTCAGGACCTTTGTACTTCCTGTTGGCCTCTGCTGGAACAGTGTCTCCCTTGGATTCTGCAGCTAGGTTTTCTTCCTTCCTTCCGTTTTCTGCAGTGCACCCTGGCAGTCATTCCCAGACCACATGTGCTTCGTGGCTCCCAGCCCCTCTCAGTTCCTTTACAATGACCACGCCAATTCTGACTCACTGTACTTAGTTTCCAAGTTGGCTTTGGTTATTATCCGTCTCCTCTACTGGACAGTAAGCTCCACAGAGAAGGAACTGTTCTTACAAGAGCTGTTCTCACAGTCTCTCCTCTGTCTTTCTGTTTCTGTCTCTGTCTATGTGTGTGTCTCTCTCTCACACAGACACACACATCTCTTTCTCAATTAGGAAGGAACACAGCATATAGAAGGTGTTCAATAAATATTTGTTAAATAAACAAATTCATTAATCAATGAATGGCTTCATTTAACATTTCTCAGTTAATATTTCTCAGGGCCTTATTTGAGGTCCTTCATGATGATGCTTTCTTTTATTTATTTATTTAGTCTTTTTTGAGACAGGGTCTCACTATGCTGTTTAGACTGGTCTCGAACTCACACTGATCCTCCTGCCTCAGCCTCCCAAGTGCTGAGATTACAGGCATGAGCCACCACACCTAGCTTATTTTTAAAAATTATATTTATTAGCTTTGTATAAATGTAATCAGGTCTTTTTCCTATTCCAGAAGTAGCATGCTTGATGACTGTGGAATGGAATGTTAGACCTCATAAGTAAGGAGGTCATCACTTTGCTCTGTCTCAGTGGTTCTCAACCTTTCTAATGCCGTGACCCTGCAATACAATTTCTCATGTTTGGGTGACCCCAAGCCAAAAAATAATTTTGGTGGCTACTTCAAAACTGTAATTCCAAATAAATAACACTTTCCAATGGCTTTAGGTGACCCCTGTGTTTTGGTCATTCGACCCCTGCTAGGGTTGAGACCCACAGGTTGAGAACCACTGCTCTATCTGGAAATAGGATGTCCACTTTGCAGCAATGTGTGACATGCATACTCTGCTCCAAGGTAGTCCATCTGGCTTATCTGGGCTTCAGTTAGTGGTAGAACTTGGTGTGGATAATTTATTGTAAGAACGGTTGTATAATGCATGTCAAACTGTGACCAAATAGAGAGGTACAGGACAGAGATGACAGTGCTTTCATGATCCCTGCCCAGAAATCTCATCTGCAAGCAGAGTCTGAGTGTCCCATGATGAGTGAGTGCTGTGGGCATCAGGGCTTCCAGGCCACCGCAGGCACTCTGAGGTATGGCTATCTGTTATACCCAGGAGCTGTTCAGCTGTATTTATTGCTAACATAGTCAATGTTTTGAGTCTTTTTTCTTAAATTGATTTTCTTGAGTTTTAATATCTTCAATTGTTTTTCCAAATTCTGGATGTGTGACATTGTGCTATTACAATAAAAAGACTGAGGGCCAGCTGGATAGCTCATCAGACTAAAGCTTCTGCTTAGGCAGAACACAAGGGCCGGGGGTTTGATCCCCGGTTTGCTGTGCCAGCCCCTCCTCCCAGGGCATGCTCAGATAGTGATTGAGACTGGTTGTAGTGGTGCATACCTGTAATCCCAGTACTTGGGAGGCTGAAAACAGGAGAATCGCTATGAGTCTGATCTCCATAATGAGATCCTGTAGGCCTTGGACTAAATGCATTTAAAAAAAAAAAAAAAAAGCTGAAAATCACCCTTTTAGCATCCAGGGACTGAGTCTTTCAAGTCTGCTTAGGCTATTACTCAATGCTTGCTGGCTGTAAATAAGTAACTCTTGATGTCCATTGTATTTTAAGTTCACTTTTAAGTTTATAGGAATAATAATGATGAGCCCTAGGTTCATGGATTCCTGGGCCCTAAGTGCCACCTGCTTAGAATTGACTGTTCCTTGGCAGGTCATATGTGACGTGGGCTGGTTTAAAAAGCTGACACACATTTTGAAAGGTTGTGAAAGGCAGAGTGGTTTGACTTGCCACCAGTCAGCCCATGGCTGGGAGATATGTCTTGTGACATCTGCCCTGTCAGGCTCTGTCACGGGGTCACATGTGCCCTTATAATGCAATCCCTGAACTCTTGCAGCTACTTCCTCCCACATCACAAACTTTGAAAAGGTCTGAGAGAGGATATGAGAGATGAGCACTTTTAAAGGTGTTGATGATGCAGTGACATGAGGACGAAGATGGAGGAGAGGCGGTGCCCGGTCTCATGACCCCCGCATCCTGGTCGGAGGAGGTAGAACATACATGATTCAAACAGAAGGAAGAGAAAGATGAATGCAGCTAGAAAAAGTACAGACCAAGTGGTTTGACACGGAGGGGAGAAGCGTGGACGGCTCCTTCCTAGGGGGCTGTCAGGGACGGCCATTCCAAGCAGCTGGTGTTTGCAGGAGCCCTAAATGACAAGCAGGGGTGAGCAAGTGAGCTCTAACCGAAGGCTGTGTGTGGTAGGCAGGGGGACCAGCAAAGGCATAAGCCCTGAGCGAGGCCAGACAGCTAGAATGACAGAGCTTGTTGAAAAAAGAGCAGTGGGGCGCATAACATCATCTGAAATTTGCCTGGGAAGTGTGTGTGGGGGTGTGTGTGTGTGGAGGGACGCTATCATTAGTAAAGGGGGGGGGAACTAGTAGAGAGGGAATCTGAGTCTAAGCACCAGAGGGTCTCAATTTGAAAGTGAAAGATAAATGGTTGTAAAATACTATCATTTCACATTCAGTAATAAACTAGTATTTGGAGCAACTTTCTAAGGACCACTGGACATAGTAGGCAAAATATTTAAAAAAATTTTTAAGTGATGAGTTAAGAAATTCATCAGCCATTACTAGCCCCAGATCTGGGAATCTCAAAATGGAAGCCAACCCGAGGGCGGCTGGTTTTGTGCTGGAGCATTTCTTTGTGGATGTGGAAGTGGTTGAGAAGCTGAGGGGTGCTTCGGCACCTCAGGAAACAACCAGGTCTTTGATTGTAGACTGGCGGGCTGGGTGAGAAAACGTAGCTATGAGGAAGTTGTCTGAGTGCTGCTGTCTACACTAGCAGAGAATTAGACAAAAACTGGCTTTCTAGAAGAAGGCATTTGACTAAGTGGTCTTGATATAGCCATCTGGCAAAATACTAGCAGATATAAAACAAACAAAAGACACAGTAGCATAGCAAAAACTCATAATGGCTTGGAAAAAAATAATGTACAATAAAGTAGTAAACTGATTATAAAACATCCTGAACATTATTGCTCCATTTGTGTAGCCATGTGCATATTTATATAGAAAAATGTAAAAGAATGTGAATGTTGTCTGTTGCTTGGGATTTCGGGTGACACAGAATTCTTTATTTTCTTAGCTATCTTTATTAAGAAAAACACATAAATATTTCAGTACAAAGAAGTTTAATTTGTGCTTTTAAGGGTAGGTTTATACTAGAAAATACCATAGAAAAATACAAAGAGTAAAATAATACCCCTGGAAACCTCACTTTAATAGAAAGTTTATATTTATATTTTGTAACATATTTACAAATTCTTTATACGTGTAGATGGAAATGCACATAAAAATTTTACACATAGCTCCTCAATACAGTATTTTGCTTTTTATGTATTTGGTACAGGGTCTGCAGGGTTTACAGGGTCTCACTATACAGATCAGAAGGATGATGATCCTCTTGTTTTCAGCCTCCCATGCACTAGGATTACAGGCGTCCCACCATGCCCAATCTCTTTTTTAATTATTTGTTTTTGTGGAATCGGGGTTCAATCTCACGACCTTGCACTTGCCACGCAGGCGCTTGTGCCGCGGAGCTATTGCCCCAGCTACCATGCCCAATCTCAATCACCATTTCAGTGTGCTCCTGGGAGGGGCCGGCATAGCACACTGGGGATCGAACCTCAGCCACTGTGCACAGCCTAAGGAGGCAGTTTAGTCTGCTGAGCTATCTGGCTAGCCCTAATAGATTATTATTAATTATTATTATTATTATTATTATTATTATTAAGTTTACTGATACAATTTATATGAACATAATAACGACACTCACCGTAGGAAATTTGTACCTCTATGTGGTATATCTTGGTTCCTCTTTTTTCCCCCATTTCCCTCCCCTCCCTTTGTCTCTCTTCCCCTCATTTACAAAGCTTTATTTCCACTTTATCCTTTTTTATTCTTATTTTCCCCTCCTTCCTCCTCTTTGCAAGCTCCCCTTTTGGACAATTTCTTCCTCCTTCACAATATAGATTGTACATTTTCTTTCTTATTCACACTTTCAGTTTCTCATACCAGGGACATAATGCAATATTTACACACGTGTGTCTGATTTATTTCACATAAGACAATGTTCTCAAGATCCATCCATTTAGCTATAAATCTCTCACATTTATCCTTCTTTAAGGCTGAGTAGTACTTCATTGTATTAAAAGAAAACATACCTCATTTATCCATATTTCAGTCGATGGACACTTGGGTTGTTTCCAAGATTTTAGTTACAAACTGCGCTACTTGTAAATGTGTATGCACGTATATTGCTGTGGTCTGATGCCTTTAATTCTTTTGGACAGATACCAAGAAGGGGAATAGCAGAGACAAACAGGACCTCTAGCCCTAGCTTTGTGAGGATTCTTCATGCTGATTTCTGCAGTGATTGTGCCAGTCTCCACTCCCACTGACTCTGGAGAAGCGTGTCCCCCCCCCCCCCCGCAAATATACCAGCAGTTGTTACTGCTATAAAATCTCAGTGTTGTTTTGTTTTAAGTTGCATGTTTTGAGTGACTAGTGTTGTTGAACATTTTTTCATGCATTTATTTTCCACTTGGACTTCTTCATCTGAGAGGTGCCTATTCTTTTCAGATCTCCATTTTTGGACTGGGTCTTTAAATTGGGGGTATACGATTTTTAAAAATTCTTTGCATATTTTAAATGTTAATTTTTTTCTGTGAGGAACAACTGGCTAAGACTTTTTCTCCCACTCTGTGGGTTGTCTTTTCACTGTGTTAATAATTTCTTTAGCTGTACAAAAGTTTTTTAATAAGATCCTAGTTGATCAATATAGTATCCTATTGCTACTGTTTTCCACTAAACTCAAATATATCTATATCCATATCTATCTATCTATACTCATTTTGTGCTCTATGTCATAATATTTAACTGCGTGTCAACTTTATTCTATTACTTACCAATTTCTTTAGCAATGATGTGCTTAAAATTTTGAAAAAAGTTTTAGAATCATTAATAATAACTTAATGTTCTCAAACACTGACATAATAAAATTTTATTCTAATTTTAAAAAATTAATTCTCTGCAGCTAGATTCCCTAAATTGGTGCTTCCTAGCCTACCTTAAATATAGGCCACACACTGCCTGGTTGCAGACCAAACTGGCCTCCTTGTGTTGAATGTTAGAGAAACTGCTGCCTCACAAAGTATTTGCCTCCAGTGGGCATTTTAATTCCTTTAACAGAGACTCTATCTTTTCTTATTTACATTAAGTATTTGAATTTTTAGAAATATTTATTTTAAACACAACCCTAATGCAAAGGTTAAAGAGAAATATCTTATTTATAGTGGATGATTTTGCTCTTTTTCAGCTATTGGGCTTCAGATAAGGTTTTTATTTGAATGGAACTTCCAGGGCCTTCATCCTCCTGTCCACTCCTGTGATCACCCTGCAAAATTATGCTACCTGATAGCTGTGTGGACGCCTGTGTGCTTTTGCCATTGAGGTGGTTAGTTTGTTTCTTGCTTTGCCTGCTTTGCCACTGGTTTATCTATTCTCTTAACTAGATCATTACAGAAAAAAAAAAAAAAAAAAAAAAAAAGCAGGAGAAATTCTGGAGGTATGTGCCAGGATTTCAAAAGCAGTGATGAAGAGAGCATTCATACAGAAATGTTACATGTAAGAGAACAAACACTTCTTTCATGATTTTAGCCAGAGTTGATTTGACAAAGGTTTTCAGCAAATCACAGAGCCAAATATAGAAACTAAGCTTGCTGATTCAGTCTATGGCCTTAACCACTAAACTCAGCTTCAGCTTTCTGCCTTAAAGACAGAGTGACAACAGGAAATGCAGAAGGAAAACGAAATCAGCCACCCTTTCTGGAATACACAGACTTTTGGAAAATGGAGGCCGACCCATATAATGTGTTATTTATGAGAGATGTATCACACCCAGAAACCTTGGAGAGACCATTGTGGTAAAAATGAGGTCATCTGAGAACTTTCTGGTTTTATATGAAAATAAGTGAGCTTATCAAAGGAAGCATACTTAAATATTCGTGAAAGAGCCAGTGATTCTAGGATTGCAGAACATCTAAATCAGTGTCAATTTGGCACACTTGGGCAGTTGATGTGGGAATGGCACTCTTGATTGCATGTAACAGAGGGTATAAGAATCCATATTAAAACAAGAAATAGGGCCAGGGGTACACCTCAGTGGCATAAGCGCCTGCCTGGGAAGTACAAGGTCCCATGTTCAATCATCAGTACTTCAAAACAACAAAGAAAAAAGAAAAAGAAAACAGGAAACAGGGAACTGGACCAGCATGAGGTAACACAAGGTCAGTGACAGCAAAGAGTCCAATAAATTTTATAAAAATATTTCAGGATATTTTCTAAGAAAAATTACATTGTGAATATCATGTCTCTTAATTCATTAGGCCTAGACCTTTATATTGAAATGGTTCTTTCTGTCCTTAAGAGAAATGCCTTTTGTATACCAAGAATAAATTTATATACAATTTGTACATCACATATAACAAGTTAGTTGTCCCTCACTGTATTAGATGTGATCAGTTAACCAATGAGCTCTCTATGGGTCCTACTTAATGTCAGCATATCTGAAAAGGAAAAACGATGGATAAAGGGACTGATTGATTCATTGATTGATTTATCCATTCAATTTAGTGAATATATGTTGCCCTAGACATAAAGCTAGGAGCTGGGCTTACAAAATCAATAAAGTGAAAATCTTTCACCTTTCTAGAGCCTGGAATCTAGAGGGAGAATAAAACTAAATAAAAGTACAATAATAGCTCAGGTAATTTAAATAATAAATTATAATTTATTTTATATTATAGATGGATTTTTCTTTTTTAAAAATTTAGTACAATGTCCATAGATCTGAAAAGTTGTGATCCTCCTGTTTTCAGTCTCCCAAGTGCTGGGATTGCAGGCGTGCATCACCACGCCCAATCTTAGTCACTGTCCCAGGGTGCCCCTGGGGATCAAATCCCAGTTCCCTGCATCTGCCTAAGTAGGTGCTTTACTCTGCTGAGCATTATGGCTGGCCCTAGATGGATTTAATTCTGTGCTCAGAATATGGTGTTGATAGAGACCAAACCAGCAGTCAGTAGATAGGGATGGCTTCTCTGGGAGGAAAAATTCAGGCTGAAACTTGAATGAAGTAAAGGAACTAGGCCAGAGAGGTGAGGCTGGGGAGGGCATTTTTAGTAAGTTACAAGTGCAAATGGCCCTGAGGTGCAGAGAATTTGCTGCCGAGCCAGGCAGAGCACCGGAGGGATGGCTGGAGGGAGCTAGAGACCTACTGGCAGTCGGAGCCCTGCAAGGGCGCATCTTACAAAGAGGAAGGATTTCAACCAAGTCCATTGGAACATCACAGGATGGTGTAATGCAAGGCAGCATTATAAGAAAGCACAAACACATATCTTCCACTCCCTTGGATTGGCTGTGTTTTAGAATTCAGAACTTGTCTTATACTTGTACAGGTTGACAACCCTATTTTGAAAATGTGAGATTTAACATGCTGTAAAATCCAAGCCTTTCAGAGTTGGTCATGTGGCTCAGTGGAAATTCCACACCTGACTGTATGTGGTAGGTTGTAGGTAAATACAGGTGCACTAAAATTATTGCATAAAGTCATCTTCAGGATATATATGGGTGAATATGAAACATGAGTGTCATTTTTATGCTTGGATGCCATCTTCAAGGTATTATATTATGTTCATGCTAATCCCTTAAAATATGAAAAAAAATTGAAATATAATTAGACTTTCAAATAAGGGATACCCAACCTATACAAGCTTATATACTCTCCACACATTAATCCTGTATTATATTCTCCTAAAGATACCTAGATCAATATCCTACAGTCAGATACACTAACATGTCTGTGGGGCAACGTGAATATTCACAGTCTGTAGGCTGGAGAAAGATGGTTCACCAACCTGCATCGGTCCCCCCAGGCTCTGCTGTCAAAAAATTCAGGTCTGATAAGGTTTGCTACCAGCTAAATTATGGGAGACTTCAGTTTTCACAGCTTCTGGGAATTTGGATCAGTAGACATGTGATTGTAGATTTGTAATTAGTCCCTCTTTTCTCAAATACTAGGAATATCTTTATTACTTTTCATTTTCTTTTTGGGGTACTGAGGGTTGAGCTCAGGACCCTGTGCTTGCCAGGCAAGCGCTTATTCCTGAGCTATCTCCCCGACCCACTAGGAGTTTCATTGTTAAACCATTAATTTAACAAATATATTTTGAATGTAGCTGATCTTTTTTTTAAGCTTTCATTTTTTTCACCTCTCAAATGATAAAGTTGTTTATATTTATGGAGCTCAACACAATGTTTTGGTAATTTTGACTCCTGCAGAATGGTGAAATCAAGCTAATCAGCAGATGCTTTGCACCAGGTATTTATTCTGGAAGAGTAATGTGCAATGCATTGTTATGAATGACAGATACAGTGTTGTACAATGGATCATTTAACCTGGTCCATATGAATATTTTTTTAAATAGGAAAGTCTGAAATGTTAATATTTCTACCATTGTAATAAAATAACTAACAAGACTTAACAGAAGTGGCAGCCAACCCCAAATGTAGATCAACACAAAGCACAAAGTGTGTAGGCCACCCCTACTCTAATGCCCTGGAAGCACTCTGATGAGCCCTTTCCTTAACAAACTGCACACCAAATCTTGTTTCAATGTGGGGGATTCAGTTAGAATAATCCTGCCATGCCCTCAGGAATTTCTGGCCTATCAAAACCCTGAGAGATAACAAAATGATAGCTATTTAACCATGGTTTGAGCTGACATTGTGTAGCAGTAGGTAGGCAGAACTCCCACTCTTACAATGCCACAGTGTGTATAGCCCGACTTCCTCATGCCTTTCCATTAGAAGGGTCATGAGCCATTCTACACATAGCTGTCCCTTCTTGCTTCAGGTCCTGAGCCCACACCCTACCTGAGGCCCATGGAATGTCTGCTCTGCTGATATAACATCACCTTGCAGCAAGAGAGCGCCTCTTTATGATGAAGGAAATGTGGTGATGAGTATGTAACAATGAAACCCTTGGTCCTACCATGAACCACTGCACTGCACGCCTTCTAACCTAATAGTGCAGGGGGAAAAAATAGGGGCGATATTCAGGTTTGAGAACTAGAGTCAGGAAGAGGAGTGGCTTGTTTATTAGTCCCGGGGACCTCCTTGTCCCTTTGAATATATCTTTTTTTTTTTTTTTTTTTTTTTTTTTTTTTTTTTTTTTTTTTTTTTTTTTTTTTTTTTTTTTCCTATCCCTTTGCTTTGGGGTACTTTCTGCAGCTGGTAGCTGTGGCTTTTCTTGGCAAGACTGTCCTTGGGCTCCTAGAGCCATGTGAGCTGCACATGCAGGTAACTGGCAGCTCTGTGGTTTATGCTTTCCTCCTGGTACCGTGTAGGAACGTGAAACTCAGCTGTTTTGCTGTACACTGGGGCAAGTCAGGCTGAATGTGGGCTTCCAAGTTCCCCTGCAGGATCATACTAGACCTGACACTTCATCTTTGCTTGTCTTCTCCCTGCATGTCTGAGGAATCTGACCTTGCTACTTATCCAAGCTCATGCACAGAATAAATAGTGGGGTCAGGACCAAAGTCTGCTACTTGGAATAAATAAAAACACAGAGCTCTCAGTTAAATTTTACATAAGCACAAGTAATTGCTTTGCGTATACATCTGTCGTGTGCAGCCTTTGTGATATACTTAATATCTTCACCATGTATCTGAATTTCAGACCAGATTGAGTCACCACATTGCATCAGGTGACTCTAGTGAGCATACCAATCCAGTTCTGTCATTCTTATATCAGACTGTTGTTTCTTTAGAAAAATTAATAAATTCTTTTAACCTGTAAATAAATTCAATACATATATGTTAAAGTTCAAAATATTATATGGTATATGGCAAGTTTTCCCATCTGCTGTCTTTGTAGTCAGCCATTTAGGTCTCCTTTTTAGAGACCACACAACTAGCTTTTTCTTATTTATCATCTAGCAATTTTTCCTATACATGCAGTCATAACAACACATTTGCACCTTGCTTTACTATTGCTTTGGAGATTGGCCATTTCCAGCACACAAAGGTCTGTTTTGTTCTTTTTAATAATGAGATTTGTTTAGTATAGCCTCAGTTGAACATTGTGGAACTCTCTCAGTCATTTGCTTTTGTAGATAACTAAAGTCTGGACTATGCCAGTTCATTCAGTCTAATGAGACTGGACAAGCAGACTAAGGGTATAAATATGGCCTAGCAGGCTGAGGCCCGAAACAGTGCCGGTGCAGTGAGATACACAGGTTGCTTGAGGATAAGGCAGTGCAACAGTTCAACAGCAGATGGTCTTTGATGTTGAAAATTATTTTTCCCCCTTACCAGTATATGGGAATTCTATGAGTGGATGCAAATGTATGTTCGTACTAAATTCTTACAGTGACTGTACTTTTAGGATATACTCGCCATTTGACAATATAAATATTGCTATGGGACTGGCAATTCAGGGCATTCTATCTCATTGCATCAAAATCTGTTTTCTCGCTAAGTATCCATGTGGAGTGCTGCTGCTAACACCAACGAAGTCAGGAGTGTGTTTTAAAAGGCCTGGTCCTGGGGCCTGCAGCGGGGCTGTAAATCAGCAGCACATCTTCCAGAAAAGCTGTCTCAGAGAAAAGGAACAGACAAGAGGAGAGCCTGTGGGAAGATACTTGGTAGTGGGGGAGAGATTCGTGATGCAGGAAGGGGTGCGGGGGGGGTGAGGGGTGGGGGTGGGGCAGGGTACCTCCACTCTCCCCTCGGGTGGAGGCCTGTGACAGATTTATGGCTTTAAGAGTTTGAGGAGAGGAGCCAGGCGCCGTGGCACGTCCCTGTAATCCCAGCACTTGGGAGGCTGAAGCAGGAGGATTTGTGTGAGTACAAGACTAGCCTGGGCTACAAAAGTGAGCTCAAGGCCAGCCTGATCCTCATAGTGAGCCCTTGTCTCAAAAAGACACAAACAAAAAACTAAAGTTTGATGAGAGCGCAGTGTGGTACACAGACCGGCAGAAGGAGGTTTCGTTGGCTGAAAACATGTTACGGAATATGAAGAGGTGTGTATGGTACACAAGAAAGTACTACTGGGCACTGGGTTTATTTTCAGCAACTGTCAATAGGTTGGGCATGTTCCCTGCCCTGAGTTCATAGTCAATAGAGTGACAGAGAAGTAAGTGTGATCTAAACAAAAATAAAGATTATTTCAAAAAAAAAAAAAAAGATTATTTCAAGTAGATTTCATATACCTGTATTACATATATATATATATATAATATCTGTATTATATATGAAATATATATCTATACATATCTCTATATACATCTACATATATATATATCTATCTATTTAAAGATAGATATAGATATATTATGGCTTAGGTGCTGGGGAGATAGCTCAGTAGAATATGCATTTGCCTGGCAAGTGCAAGGGCCTGAGTTCAATCCTTGGCTCCAAAAAAAAAAAAAAAAAAAAGGCTTAGTTGTTTCAAAATTCTGTTATTCTCTGATAGTCAGGTTATTGAGTAGGTTATGACACAATTCTCAACAAAACAATGTTAATGGAGTTAAGAATTTAATTAAAAGGAAAAATCATAGTTTTTATTACTATACATCCTATTTTTCCCTCTTCACAATTAATGTTTTCACAGCTTTTAAAAACCACCTAATGATTTTCAGGAAGCAATGCCATTAGAACCTTAGACAAACCTGAGAATTTTTAAATTGGTTTTGATGGTAAAATGGTGAGTTGGGAAAAGCACTCTAGCAGAAGTTTGCCTCCTTATTTTTAATCCTCTTGTATGGGCTTGAGAGAGTGGCCACTCTCCCTGAATTGTGTGCCTGGCATGTGGGCTTGCCCATTTTAGTTTATAAGTTATATAAACAACGTGGAAACCAAACAATCTTGGCTACTCTGATATAAGAGCTTCTCAGCTACAGGGTTTACTTTAGTACTTCCTCAAGAAGTGCTACTGTAAATACACACGCTTGCAAATATTGCTTGAATGCCAAGTGAGGGAGTTCTTCTCAGTGAGTCAGAGGAGAGGCTAAAATGCAAAAATGAGTGGTTTTTTGAAAAGAAACAGCAAAACATATAGATTTGTTTTTTCAGGTAATGTTCTGGTTAGTGCTAATCTGCCTACTTTTGGTTCTTTCTTCTTTCTCTTTGTAAGGTTCTTGTTCTTCAGGGTTTCCTTACTAGGTAAAATTACAAATGGTAAAATTATAAATAAAAAAAAGAGTGTAGATTCTCTTTATTCCTAAAGCTCATTTTCCCATTTTCATTAGTCTAGTATCACCCTTGTTGTTCTCACAGGTCATGGGATCAAATGAAACCCAAGCTCAGAAGCTGGGTCTTGGGAAGGTCATTTGTTCTTTTAAAAAAATTCAGAAGGGATACATACAGAATCTTGAGATTTTTTTTAGGGCTGAAAATAACTCTAAAGGAAATTCTGCCCCATGTCAAATATTTGAGTCTCTTCTCAAAAATGTGTGGAAGTGTTAAAAACAAATTCTTAGCTTTGGGAATCCTTAGGTCTTTTAAGTGTACTCTGTTTCTACCTTTGAAATGCCTGACTTCTAAACCAATAATGATTAAAGATACCGTATGCTGGGCCAGGGAGATAGCTCAGTAGAACAAGTGCTCACCTGGCAAGCACTAGGTCATGAGTTCAATCTTCCCATACCAAAACAAACAAACAAAAAACCACATGTTAGTTATTGAGCATACCACATGATACATGCTGCTGCTTAAGTTAAATTCATGAGCTTTCCTGTGAAAACCACAGGGCTTTCCTTGCTGAAGATACTGTGCTGGTGTACTTTTTCTATTTGATACGTTCTCACGAGAAGACACGCATCATTTCTAGTTTTCTATTCTTCTTTTAGTTAAACTCTTTTAGGAATCCAGAACTTGAATAGCATAATTAGCAGAGAAAATAAAACAAGGAAAAGGTTGATACAAGGAACAATTCAAAATCAAAATTCTGAAGCCATGGGGAAACTTACCTATCATCAAAGGAAGTATCTTCATTTAATAAAATGAAGAAGGGATGATGTGAAAAGCTTATGTAACCGGTCCAATGATACATGCAGGGAAAATAACAAAGCCCCTACTGGTCCTGCTCTCTTGATTTCTAGGCCAAGAGGATGAAAGAGCTTAAGAAAAACATTAATGCAGGGTACTTTGCCTTCTTTTGGTTCTTAGACCTTTTAAAACCTTATTTAGTGAGCATTTGGATTAGAGAGTTTAATTTTTTTATTTTTCCTTTTTTTTTTTTTTTACTTATAAGTTATTTCTAATTTAAATTCCTTCAATGCCAAAGCTGTAGGAAATACAGTTGTCTTCTGAACAATTTCAATTCAATTCTCAGAAAATTTTCAGTGTCCAGCAGGGAATCCAGAATTTTCTGTTTCTTGCCTGTTTATAATAATGAAGAATAGCTATACAAGAAACCCAAAGTAATTGATGAGCACTGGTCAGGAACATTTCCAGGGATAAGCAAACAGGAAGTACAGAGGCAGAATGGTTGGTCAACTGGGGACTGGTTTATACAATGTGCATCAGAGTGACCAGCTGCTTATAAGACACAGAAGCAACTGGAACTGGAACAGGAACCACCACTGTGCAATTAAGAAACTGCATTATAAATTGCATCTGGAATGCTACTCCCCAACCAAGGCTTGTGTGTCGAAGGCTTGGTTCTCAGCTGGAGATGATTTTGGGAAATAGTGGAAACCTTTGTAGGTGGGGATTAGGTGGATGAAGGAGGTCACGTTTTGTTTTTGACTTCTTTCTCTTCCCTGAGTTACCATCAGGTGAGCAATTTTTGCTGCAGGACATTTCCACCATGGTAGGTTGACTGCCTCGTGATAGACTCAAAAAGTAAACAGGCCAAAAGCAATGGACTGAGGGCCAGGAAAACAGCTCAGCAGCACAGTACTGTCTGGAAAGTGTGAGGTCCTGAGTTTGATTTCTAACTCAAAAAAAAGGACTGAACTTTTTGAAAGAATTCATGACTTAAAAGCATAATTTGCCTCCTTAAGTTGTTTTTACCTCCGGGGTTTTTGTCACAGAAAGCTAACATTTTGAGTAACTGTAAACTAATTTAAATGTGGAAATCAATAATTAATAACTAATAACAAAGCATGCACCCCAAAATGTTTAAATCTTACTTTCAAAGGGATGTGACTTACAAAACTTCATCTGGCCCTTGCACTATCTCTAAAGCTTGTAGCATATGCTCTGAAATATTCTTCAGATACATACCTAAGTAATATATATAT